>APFE030875780.1:128340-167863 GCA_000404065.3 Pinus taeda
AGAAGGTCAAGATTTCTAATCACAGAAACTGCTAAATTAACCATTGTTTCTTTTCCCCTCCAGATGTGAGGCGTATCACGAATAGAAGCCCCCAACCCAGAATACAGTATAAGCATAATAACATACCAGACTCTATACGCCGACCTCGAGTAGAGACGAGCAGTGTTTGAGTATATCCCCCACGTTCCAGGCACCACAAACCTGTAGACAACAAACTTAGGCTCCCTTAGATGTCAAGGACACCAGTTCATATGCCGGACAGATGTTCTTAAATCAACCTCCGCTCCCACCACCTGTAGACGTCGAGGATTACCAGACTTCACGTCGTGGGTCTGCAAAGATCTATGATCCTTTATAATATCAAGATGGGTGAGCGTGTGAGGGAAAGGGAGAGACCACCCACTAGATCATGTCAATCAACCCCATATGGGCCTCCAACTACCTTGCACCCCAATCAGAAAAAAATATATATAATTTTATTTTAATATTTATACTATAAAAATGATAAATATATAATAATTATTAGGTAAATATTTTTATTATAATATATTTAAAATTAATAAATATGTTTCGAGGGTCTATAAAATATTATTAAAAAACAACATACCATAACCTTCCAAAAATCATATACACAACTTCCATGATTTGTGAAATTGTACCTTTTATTTCAATAAAATGTATTGTATATTTAAACAAGACCGGCTGCGTAGCAGCTAGTCCCTACAAAGTGGATACTTGGCACGAAGCATAGTTTTATAGCTGCACAAACCATAGCTTCTAGCTGCACAAACCATAGCTTCTAGCAAATAGGTCTTCATTCTACGCTGTATTCGGTTGGATGAGAACCGTCAGCTTCTAGAAGGGCAGTTAAATCGGATGAAGACTCTCTTACTCGATGTTAGAGATCAATTTCAAGATCGGCAAAAGACGCCCCCTCAATCTCTACAAAATTGTCTGCTAAGGATGCAAGACGCAGTTGGAAAAGCAGGAGAGTTGATCGATTGCTCTCGAAGGCGGCAGCGGTGTATCAGTTGCCTCCTTTCCAAGCCTAAAATTTCTACAGAAATCCGAAAGTGGAAGACAACTTTTGATGAGCTCTTTCACAATCTCCAGACCGACTTCTCTGTGTTTCACAATGCTCAACAGATTGCGTCCGCGGTGCTACAACAAGCGAATCTACTGCTTCAAGACGAACCAGACACCGGACTGGTAGGGTTGGAAATTAGATCTGCTGAAATACGACTTGAGAGGTGGCTTACAGAGGTCCCCCGCGATCGGATATTTGCTGTATATGGGATGGGTGGGGTTGGCAAAACAGCGTTGCTAAAAAAGGTCTACAACACCTACAAGGTAAGTGGTGTTTTTGATCATGTGATTTGGGTTGCAGTTGCCCAATTTTCCATTCTGGAGTTGCAGAGTCGTATGGCTTCTGCAATCAATTTAGACCTCAGTGCCTATTCTTATAATGATGCTGATTCATGGAAGATGAAGCTGTCGACATATCTGAGGACGAAGAAATTTTTCCTAATTTTAGACGATTGGTGGAGCGCAGTCACTTTGAAAGAATTGGGCGTGGAATTTGGCGAGAACAAAGGGAGCAAAGTTGTATTCTCTACACGAAATAGAGATCTGATTCCAGAAATGAATGCAGACCAGTCCATGCAAATACAGCCACTGCCAAGAGAGGAAGCCTGGGAATTGTTTTGCAAAGTAGATTTCAAAGACAAGCATGTGCCTGATGAGATAGAGCATATTGCTAGAGTCGTGGCGGAGGAGTGTAAAGGGTTTCCCTTGGCTATAAATGTCATAGCTTCAACAATGATTGGCAACCGGGCTGTAAATGAGTGGAACCTTTCTTTAAGGCAGATTCAGATTGTGGATTCAAATTTTCCAATTACTCATCCTCGACTTGATCGAGATCTGTATGAGCGATTGAGATGGAGCTACGATAGTTTACCCCATGCTCATTTGAAAACCTGTTTTCTGTATTGTGTGGTTTCTCCAGAGGACTGGTACATTCTGGTGCACATTATATCACAGATGTGGATCGCAGAAGGTATAGTAAAGAGCAAAGAAATGGACTCCTTAATGGATACTGCTCATAGCTATGTAAAGTTACTTGCAAATTATGAATCACATGGTTCAAAAGCGGTTGACAAATATATCATGATTTCGCAGAAAAATCTTCCCAACATAATATATTGTTTTTCGTATATAAAGTTTTACGATATAAGGTTATAACCTTATACGTGGATGTTATTGTTTGTTTGACATGTAAAAAAGAGCAACAATGATATCACGAAATATATATTTTAGTATGTGTGAGTGTAAACAATTTAGAGAACCTTCGTGGAAATGATTAAAATCTCATATAATATATAAAATCGTTGGGAACAACTTAAACTTTATATAAAGCATGCACAGCGTTGTATAACTATTCTTTAGAGGTCATCAGCGTATCTGCTCAAAGAATTATTACGACTTTTGACGCATTTCCCTAACGCCGTAAAGACTTCAAACATTTCACAGTCAAACATTGAACAAAACACGACAGGGAAAGAAAACCATAGATTGGCGGTCGTTCACCTTCTAGCCACTTGTTAGTCCATTATACATTACCACCAGCTCAAGCATAATGCATGAGCGAAACGTGGCGCAGGACAATTGTGATAAGTACGTGAAAGTCCCCCCTCATCTGTCTCATTTGCAAATCGAACCAGGCGTCGTTGTTTAGTAGTCGAGCACGCGCAGCGAAGGGGCGCAACGAGTTTAATTCCAGGCCATAAATCGAGTGCAAAATCAAAGCGAGTAGTTCCACCAGATGCAGCAAGTTCCAGAAGCAGGAGCAAGGCCACCACCTAGGACAGAAAATTGGAAGTATTCTGATAATTTTGTATTCAAGATTACTTATTTTGGTGAAATTGCTTACAGAAAACAGTTTCAAAAATGTTGAATCTAGATTTTGATGCTTCTTCTACGCAATCGTTGTGCGCTATGCAGGCGTCGCGGTCGCGGGATCAGGTGAAGTTCAGAGACCTGGATAGACATCAATGGTGGTTCTTGAAATGGCGGAAGCGTTACACCATCTACAATTACTGCACCGACGCACAGAGAAATATTCGCGATCGTGATGATATGTAGAGACCGATTACTAATTATAATAATGCCCGCCATGGGTGGCCTGTTCGATCTTTACTACTAGCAATTATGAATGTTTTGTAGTAGCGATTTTTGCAATTTATGGTTTTTTGATATCATAACTTGGTTGGTTACAAACTTTCAGATTTCCCATGGTATATAGCTTTGCATTATAATTTCATCGGAAGATATGGGCAAGTCCTTCGAAGATTTACCGAACCAACTTGATTCTTCAGGTCAGACATCTTTCTCTGTTCTTTGAGTTCATTCATTGCAATATGTTCATAAATCCAGTGAGAATAGATAGAGATAAAGGAATAAGGTTCGTTTGCAAACAAAATCTCGTTCCCCCGTCATTCTTTAGCCAAAATACACGTCTGGTTTAACTACATATACTAATTCCAGTAAGCTCTGGCAAAATCTCGAGCTTTGGGATGGAATAGTGTTTGGGTAGTCTCCATGCCCGTGATGCATTTGTCTGTTTTTTGTTTTAACAGTGAGTGACGAAGGAGCGAATTGGGGTGTTGGTCAAAGGTAACTCTTGTGCTTAGGAGCAAATTGGGGTGCTGGTGGATGTTGCAGCCTGTGTGCTTTTATAGGACGAGAAAAGATGATCAGCATGAAGATAACATTAATGGAAATTACGAGGTAATAAAGTCATATCAGTACAGCACATGGAACACATCTCTACTGTGCTGTATTCAACATTCAGCCCCAACTTTAAATGATGTTTGGACATGATAGTAAAGTAAGCTGATGGTTTAACTACTGATTATTATCAACTCAATTTGCATTTGAACCAGAGTATAACTTTATTCTACAGTTCCTCTTTCTTTTCCTCGTATAAAGACCTATGTTCAGATGTATTCCAAAGCAATCAACCTTCTTCAAACGAAGTTTGTAATATTATGTGGACAGCTTTTCTCCACTGCCCTACTTTTCCATCTGGAAAGAGTTAGAATCTATTTGAAAAAATTGAATGTTTTGCACAGTAGTAATTACTCTTCAGCAGGAAACAATGTATACAAACAAAATTGTTTAATGTAATTAGTTTTTTTTTTTCATATATTTCTGCTTCTAACTAAATATCGAACTTGGCATTGGCTTTTTCATGTAGTTCATGTTTTGAACTATTTCAGCTTGCCTTCAAAAAAAATTAAGGGTGTGCGCCTGCATACTCTGCGTTGAGGTGCTTTTTATTTACTGTTTAGTAAATGTGCCTTGATCAAAGCAGTAGAGCAAAGAGAGATAAGTGTGTTAGTCACGTTAATTTTTTTTGTTTTGAATTGCCTTCTCCACGACTTCAATTTTTAGTCCTCTAACTCCGGTTGACTTCTGAAAACACTTGCCACCAAAAATTTCAAATCATGATGTTGCAAGGCGAAAAATTTAGAAATAAACGAGTAATGAATTCAGTTCGACATATACAGATTTATGTGCTAATTCTTGGACCTTCCTTTCTCGACTCGACTGTGCCAGCAAAGCATTTCAGCTCGGATGCTCAAAGCATTTCAGCTCGAAAGCTCTTCTGTTCTTTGGCTTTCGCCTTCTCCAGAACATTCTGGGTTGGGTTCAATGCTGTTGCTACTTCATCTTACGGCTGGTGATTGACCTGCCTCATGATTCCAACTTGATCTTACAGAACAAACCCTCCACGTTTGGCTACGAATAACAAATAGAGATCTCTCTGAGATCGGAGAGAGACCAAAATGTTAAGACAAGCAAGATGCTTTGCTTTCATTTTAAGGCAGGCAAGTCAAGTCGGTTGTTCTCATGCAAATTACGGTTTTGACACGGCACTGCAGGGATTGTTTGACATGGCAAGGCAATTTTGACACGGCAGGGCAGCCATGGTTTGACATAACACAGATGACGTGTCCCGAGACTGTAATGTGAATTTCAATGATACGCCATAAGTTGTGTTAACATTAAATGTTGGAGATTAATGCTAATGCAAACATAGCATTAGTTCATGAAGCTGTGAAATTGTTCTAATCACTTGTACTTCTGCCAATTTTACCCTAAATTTTCAGCATGTATACCTCGTTTTGAGGCCAAATAAGATGAATATTTGTTTGATTGGTTAAAATCATAAGAAACTATAAAATATTGTATTGGTTTCTGTGTCCTTTTAAGAAACTTTGTTTTAAGTTAAAATACGGTTGTTGATTATCACGTCAAAGTAATGCTATCTAATCAAATCGATTACTATAGTCCCTGCAGCCCAGAAGGGGCAGGGACTAATAATGCATTTTGAAGAAAGGAAGCGAGTAGAAAATCATATCATCACTCCCAGGAATCATACACACAACTTCCTCAATTTATGGTCTCCAATTTTGTATTATATTTATCAAAAGAAAAAACGTTAGATCTCGATATTGACTTCATAGGTTCAAGGTCAATATAGGGGACAGATTTGAGTAATTTATTCCTTAAGGATAATGAGTATTGATTTGAGGTTTTTGGTGACTATTTAATTAAGTTAAAAGTTTTTATTGTGATGGATTTTTATTTTTAGTGGTGGGATAGATTTTTTTGTTCTCATTTGAGTTCAATTTTTACAAGTAATATGTTAGCATGATTAGGTTAAAAGTGTATACACTTTTTTTTGATAGGGTCTACTTTGATATATCTTGAGACACTTTGACTCTTGTTAAGTCACAAATTATTAGTATATTTGGCTTGACTCTTAGATATACACTTAGGTTAGAATGGCATTCAAAAGGTTTGATTTTGGGCCTAGTCTAAATTACTCCAATGAGTTATTGATTTTCATGGTTATATATAATATTGATCTAAAAAAAAATTACCCAAACTAAAAAGATATTTATATTTCAGAAAATTTGTATTGGGGGCACAGTTGAACAACTTTTACAAGTATTTTTTGTTGGTCCAAACTGAACAACATTGTAGTAAGAAACAAAATTCTAAATTGTGATCAGAAACTACGCCCTGGAGTAGGCACAGGGGTGTTACAATGTTCTAGAAAGACTAGCTTGTAGATCCTCTAAAAAATACCAACTAAAAACTAGCACTTACAAAACATGGTTTGCAAGTAGGCTTAAGGAACTGGGGTTAAGCTTAGAACCCCATCCACTTTAAGGTTTCCTTTTGCTAGATGGAACCCCTCATTCATGAGGAGGTTTGTGCCTTCTTGTTGTTATTATTATGGACATGAATAAATGATTTAGAGTGAAAGCTTCCTAGCATATGATAAGTCATTTTTACAATAGTTTGGAGTTTGATGTCATAAGAAAGAGATTCATTGATGAGGTGGCACAAAAGAATGGCAAAGTCACCAATGATAATGAGGTCTTGAATGTTTCTCTTCTTAACCAAAGAGATACCTTGCAAAAGTGTGTATGCTTCTACTTGGTTTTTTGTGGTGATTCCTAAACCCCATATGAAGCGTTATTATCATTGATCCTTGGGGTGATACATCCCCCACCCCCCACGCTTGCCACCTTTTTTTTCAATTGAAAATAACGTATTTGCTAGTTTCATTTGGATTTGGATTAACCTTTTATAACTTATTTGATAATAATGTTGTAGTAGATTCACAATAAGGTTTGTACTAGAGTCCAAATTGACCAAATGACACGAAATGAACCATCTCGATTCTCAGCAATAAGTGAGTAGTGACAACTTACCAAATATTATTTTAACAAGTCTACTTATTCATGTTGACAAATAATATCTGCTAAACAAGGGTGTTGACACAAAAGTAATTACGAATACATACACATATTTGAAAGTGACATTGGATGTCGAGTAGATTGTGAGTTTCACGAGTATTCTAGTTCAACTTTATTGTAACAATGTTTTCATAGACATCAATGTGCTTTCATCTTCCAACTATTTAAACTCATGACCTCTCATGCTCCACATTGGATTGGAGGATGCTTGACAAACCATCTAAATGATTATCAATTGGTGACAAATTAGTCAAAATATTACTTTAATAGGAATGCTTATTCATGTTAATATAAACATCTATTTAACAAATATATCCTTCAAATAATGTTATCATAAGTATCAATGGACACTTGCGGAGATTTCAAAGTGTCAATAAATGTTGAGCAAAAGTTCAATAGTTCTAAGTATTCTAATCCAACTTATTGTAACAATGATTATGTGTGGATAAGTGTGCTTTCATTTTCAAACAATTTGAGTCAATGACTTCAAGGAGTCCACATTGGATTGGGGCATGAAATAATCCACACACACACACATATAAGGATGGATGGGGCAGTGTTTTTTTTCCATAGGTGATTGTGGTGTTGACAGGTTAGTATAAGTGTAACTTGGTGAGTAAATGTTTTAAGTAAATTTAATGTGATGATTATTTGCTTCAATTGATAGTGAAGTATATCTTAGGTTAATTTGGATTTGGATTAATTTTTTATTGCTTATTTTGATAATAATGTTGTAGTAGTTCACAAAAAGGGTTGTACAAAAATCCACTTTAACCAAAGGATGCTAAATAAACCATCTTGGCAATAAATGAGTGGTGGCAACTTAGACAAAATATTCCTTTGATAAGTCCACTTATTTGTGTTAACTTGTAAGTATTGATGCATACATACATAGATTTAAAAGTGTCATTGAATGTTGAGGAGATTGCTAGTTTTACCAGTATTCTAGACCAACTTTATTATAGCAATATTTTCATGGGCATCAATGTAGTGACCTCTCAAATTCCACATTGGATCATAGGATACTTTATGAACCAACTCGACAATCATCAAATAGTGGCAACTTAACCAAAAGATTCCTTTAATGAGTGTACTTATTCAAGTTGACCATAAACATTTATTAAACAAAATTATCTTCAAAGGATGTTGAGTTATAAGTATTGATTAACACATGTGCATATTTCAAAGTGTAATTGAATATTGATTAGAAGTTCAATGTCGTAAACTTTGTAGCCTAAATTAGGGTAAAAATGGTTTCATGCGCATAAGTGTGTATGAACTTCTAACAATGTGAACCCATGCCCTTCAAGAGACCACATTAACTTAGAGGACATGGAGCAAACTATGTTAGCAATAAATCAATGATGACATTTTAACCAAAAGATTAACAAGTGTAGTTGCTCATGTTGGCCATAAACATCTATTAAACAAAATAATATTGAAACGATGTTAACTTATAAGTATGGGTAAATACAAGCGTAGAATTCAAAGTATCATTTAATTTCAATAAATATTCAATATCACTTATGCTCTAATCCAACTTAATATAGCAAAATTTTCACTATTATATATTAATTTTGACAAAAACTTAGTTTTATAATAAATTAGTGAAATTTTACTTACTTTAATTTAAATTCCATTACCATAAAAATCCCATAAACTAAACGTACTAAAAAATTCACCCATTCTAAATAGTATATAAAATCAATATTTTTTTCATTTTTCGAAATAACTTTAACCTCGACCTATCATAATAATCCAATTTTGTTGAAATTAAACACGAAATTTATTAAAATGATATAAATAAATTTAATATTTTAAGATATTAATATTTAATATATTTAGATTATATGTTAATCATATTCATAAAAAAAATTATGAAACATTAACCGTTCATCCTCCTACCTAAACAAAATGTTTATATATAATATAGATAACAAGTGTTGTAATTATAGTATGTAACTTTATATTATGAATTTTCATTATTTACCTAATTTTTATTTCATTATTTAACAAATTTTTTCTTAGTTGCATGAAGCAAAAGTGGCCTCAAAGATGATATAAAGTTCGAAGCAAACGTTGGACGGTTAAGATGTCATTTTAATTGAATGATACATGATATGTCAAATTTTATAATAGATATACGTTAGTTAAATTTTAATCTATTAAAATTAAAATTAGATATATCTTAGTTGAATTTTAAATTATTTAACATTAGGGGTTTGATGTTAATTTTTATTTTATTAGTATCTTTTTTTCAAAAAAAATAAAAAAATTAACAATATTCTATTAATATAAAAGTTGTTTAATGTATTCCCCGATGGGGTGAGATCCCAGGACCGCGTGGCTCCTCGTGGCCCATGTTAGTGGTTATGTGGCAAGTGGAAGGGGGACTGGCCCCTCAATCCCCTCACCTCATTAAATGATCAAAGGTGAGTAATGTTAGGCGTGTGAAACATCCCAGCGCCTTGTCGAGTGTGGGAGAAGATGTTCTAAGGCGACAGATGGGTAATTTGAATGACATTCGTGTTGAGGTGGTGGTTCATCTTCATGCGTTTGAGTGGTTTTATGTGCAACAACGAAGGCAAAGGAGTCTAGCCTTTTGGTTTTGGCGGCATTGGAAGTGTTTCCTCTTTGGGTTTGATCGAGGTTGTCTGGTCCTACGCCTGACCCTGGAAGGCTTCCCCAAGCTTTTCTGGTTTGGTGCAGTGCAAATTGAGGTAACAATAACCACTCGGATTTTTTGGTTCAATTTGAATTTGGAAGGTGTGGGATTTTGATTCCCTAGTGGGTGTAGAAAGTGCGTGCTTGAGTGAAGTCTTTAGTGGGTTGAGTGGAGCCACAATGTATGGCTCTTATATTTTTCAGTACATACCAAGGGAAGGAGAGCTACTCTCCTGCAATTCACTGGGTTTGAGTGTCGAAGTATTCAACAAGAAGGGTGGTCGTGTGCTTTGGTAGGAGTGGGGTTCATCTGGACCACTCTGAGCCTAGAATTTGACCACCTTGGCACTTTGTCCAGCCACTTCTATCGTGGAATCGATCAGTGAAGTGGTGAAGGGTGGTGGGAAGCAAGGTGTTGCTTCGAGAGAGGTATTTGTGGTTCACACTCTTGCTCAGGTGACAGGAGGGTTTGGATTTCTTAGAGGAGATGATGGTAGTTGAGAGCCAATCTCACCTGGTCAGTGGGTGGTTGCTCTGACTTTCGAATTTGTAGTAATTTTTGTGGTATCCCATGCCCCTTCAAGATGAGGCTATCCTTGCAGCGTGGTCAGTCTTCTCTCCTTGCAAAGGATAGCCCGGCAGGACGTGAACACCCGGAATTGGCCATCCCACTAGTGAATTTGGGGTAGGAGCGTGTTGGGTCGAGTCGAGGAGGCAAGGTTGTGGGACATTCCAAGTGGCTTGTTGTTGGTGTGCGAGGGGGACGTGGAGGTGGTGGGAAGGTGATGAGGAAAGGTGGGAGACCTCCACATGCTTAGAGAAACGAAGCATGGTGGGAAGAGGAGTCGTGGGTCTAACAGATGCTTGGAAACCGACCCGTAGGAAATTCAACACTACTTCTTGGATAATTGTCAAGGATTAATCCATCCTTTAATAGATTGGATGGAAACAACTGAGAGAATCAGAAGGGAGGAACATGCAGAGCTGGTAGCCACCTTGGATAGAATGCACTACTTCTAGTGCCAGGTTCGCAAGCAAGTCGTGGTGGTTTGGCATGGCTAAAACCTGCTGTCCGAAAAGGCAAAAACGCTAGAGTCCTAGATGGTTCACTTCGAAGGGCATGTCCAATGCGCCTTCCGCCCACCACCTCCTCTAGGAACAACCCCAGATAACTTAGTTTCCATCACTTCTAATGAATAGCATGATCGCAGGTGGCCTCTTGCTATTACTTGTTTTTTGGAGTCACTAGCCCTCTCAGGCTCGGACTATGTCTCTAGCATCCTTTTTCCATTTTGGTCACTTTTGCATACGGTGGTCAATAAACCTAGTCGGGCTGATACCACCAATTTTTTTAAACTTTGGATGTATATATTTTATTCCAGTTGAATAGAATATTGATTTACAAAAAAAAAATGTTTACATATGCATAATTGTCAAGTATATTCCATATCTCATGTAGATTTAATCATGGAATACTAAAAATAAGATAGCAGGGAATGCAGGCCCGCTTAAGATCCTATAGGGAGCACCAGATATGACCCAACAAATAGGCAGATATAGGGCACATGGGCCCACCGAAAAACCCCTTAGGGAGCTCCAAAGATAGCCCAAAAAACGAGCAACCAAACATTACAATGTGGGTCAACAAACCCCAACAAAAATCTAAAATAAAAAAAGGGTGCAAGCCGCAAAAGGGTCACAAACATTATGGGGATCAAACCCCAAGACAAGCAGACAACTCCAAAAGATTCTTTGACCAACAAGAAGAAACAAACTAGAAGATACTCTAACCAAAAAGAAAGAAAAAGTGTTGGAAGATACTCTGACCAACAAGTGCCTAGAGTTACTCTGGTAGACCTCAATGAAACCCTAAGACACCCTTGAAACACTAGAAGATAGTCTGACCAGTAACGCGACAGATGTCAAGAACCAAGGGCTGGAGTGGCAAGGGTTCTAGCCACCCCCTCTTATTCTTCTATGTATGCATCAGATGCACAACAGCGTTGGTCCAATGTTTTTTGGAACACTACGACCAGAATGCCACCTCCTGTCTTAGATCTATGCCATCACGGGCAATGGAACACACTACCCAACATGGATCTACCCACATCAAGCGCAAAACAAACCCACGACACAGGTATGTAGCTCCACAGGCAGAAACTAACCAAATACAAACAAACCATATCAGGTCATGGCACCCCAAGAAAACCCTAGCAAGCTTGGAGGCACACAACCTCCCTCATCCATCGTCATCATAGGCCTTAGGCACACAGCCCCTCCTGCGACCTTTTCTAGGGATGTTTCTCTCTATACCTCCAGCGAAAACCCAAGCAGGTCCAAAATACCCTCAGTGAAACCAGGCATATCAACATATATTTCATTTTAGTATATGTTTTGTAGAAATAACGGTGTATATTTGCAATTGCTTATGAAGTTTTAATCAAAATCACAAGACACAAAGCTACTCTACTGCTTGGTTGAAAGTAATTTACAATTTAGAAAAAATATTTTAGATATACAATATGAAATCACACACATGCAAATAGTATTTTTCTCAGGGAAAGCAAACTTCTAAAAACACCAATGTATGCTTTCATTACTCTGATGAATAGAGATGTATTACAATTGCTTTTCTCAACTTAGCAAAACTTGCAAATGAATAACCTATCTCTCTGCTCACTAAAAAGCTCTGACCCAGACTTAGTCAATTTCATCCTCAAATTGAGAACCTATTTTATTGCACAATTCCTAAGGAAATAGGCCTATATTAATTAGGAATTTCCTACAAAATTCTTGCGCAATTCCTCAAGGTTGATCACCTAACCTCATGCAACACTTGTACACTCAACTAGTTTAAAACTACTAGTTAAATGCCTTAGAAACTCCACCACCACTGGGAAACTCGTATTCTTTTCATGCATGAGCTAATTATTAGGTGATTGATCAGTTAACTTGATGATCTCTGAGTTATATTGATGTCCCACTACTTAACTGACCACTAACTAGTTCTATTAACAATTAGAACTAGTTTAATTGATTACAACTGAAATTAACTCAACCTAGGCTCCTAAAATTTAGGAATCACAACATACAATCGAACTTCATGCCCCTAACTCAAATTAACTGAGCTAACTAAGTGAAAAGAGCCATGTCACCTCATTTAACTCCTTCAAGTTGTCTGTTGATGAGGAATTTCTAATTTTCTCAATTTAATCAAGTAAAAATCAAATTGAGACTTTCTTGTTGCATTTTTCAACACTCCCTCTCAGCCATAAATGGATTATCAACCACCCCTATCGTACACCTATGGAATGTACTGCATGCAACGCCTCTCATTGTTATAGCTGCTATTGCAACATCTACAACTAAGAAGCATCCAAAAAAACTGAATAAATTGTGTCTGCAACTGTCTACTGGGAAAATTTTGTTGTTGTCGACTCTGCTAGTGAGCCTCCCACTTTGTTGTCAACACTCCTTTTTACTCCTCAGTATCTGATAGACACTGATCCTCTTTCTACCAAATATTATGGGCCCTTGTAGCAAGGTAATGATCCATGAGGAGAATGCCTCAATGGACCCTCACCAAATTTATGTAACTCTTGGACTAAGGATCTACATTTCTCCACCTTACTCCTAGAGGTATAGTTGCATGTTCTCCCTCTTCCCACTTGGCTCGAATTGTCCCCCTACTGGAGGTCTCTGCTTTATTGAATGTCTCTACACTTTCTCCTCCCTGCCTCTCCATTTGTGGCTGCTCCACAACTTCCTGAGGTTCCTTTTGAGGCTGCATGTTGAGAGGTCTATCATTCTCCCTCTCAACCACCATATCTCTAATATTTTCCTTGCTCCTCAAGGTTGTGCATGCATATTCTATGTCAAGTGCATACAGGTTCTTGAATTGAACCCCAATTTGCTTCACCTATCCTGTGGCTATGTGTCTTAGGAATACCTTTCCTTTGCTGAAGATCAGATTATAACCACGGTCTTCCAAAACTGCAACAGAAATGAGATTTTTCTTTAGGCCTGGAATGAACCTAGAATCCTTGAGTTTGAGAGGGCATCTCAACTCCCTCTAGAGGTTTACTGTACCAATATTGGTCGCGTTGTACCTTCAGTCATCTCCAAACTCAATATTCATCTGGAGATGTTTCTCCTCAAGGTCACTTAAAAACTCTCTACACCCAGTCATCTATAACGACGCTCCCGAATCCAAGTACCAGACACTCCCCATCATAATGTTGTCCATGAATGCAATAAGGGTGAAATATAGCTCAAATTGTGAAGCCAAAGCTTCACCTACTGTTGTTACTGCAGACTGCTTCTTTCTAGAATTTTTTTGTGGACACTTAGTTGCATAGTGCTTGAATTCATGACAATTTAAGCATTTAATTTTGGACAAGTGTTTCTTCTTACCCTCTTGGATGGATTCAACCTTACCTTGGGACTTCTTTCCCTTGGCCTTCATTCCTTTACTAACTAGAGCAAAGTCCTCTTCCTCTTCTTTGGATGAGGTTCCATCTCTAGTACTCCACCTTATTTCCTTTTGTACCAAATTGTGCCATAAGTGCTCCTAATTTGGTAGTTTCTCCCTCCCATTCATTGAATCCTTATAACTATGCCAGCTTTTGGGAAGGCCCAAAAGGTTTAGGATTACCAAGTCATCTTTAGGGACGGTAACACTAACCCTGCCCAGTTCATCTTGACATTCTGTGAAAATTCTCAAATATTGCGGTATAGTTCCATTCTTTTGTATCTTGATACTTCGAAGTTTATCCTTGAGTGCCAACTTCCTGTGGTCACTACTATTCTCAAACAGTTATGTCATGGCTTTCCACATCACAAATGGAGTTTCTTTTCCATGGAGATTCGATACAATATGATCCCATACTCCCTCCAAGATGATTCTCCTCGCCTTGGCAACATCTTCCTTCCATTGTGCAAGGTATTGGACATCATTTTTTTGTGGTCTTGGAATATATATCTTGACATATTCAAGTGATCCATTGTCATCCAATGCTTCCTCCATGCGGTCCTTCCATGCAAAAAAAATTTAGGTGCCATCCAAGGCATACTCTAGCCTTAGTCCATTGAAGGTCATCTTCTTGACTCTGAATAAATCCCACTACACTGATCTTAAAATTCGAACCTCTTAGAAACAACTTCGAATTTCCTGCTCTAATGTGAATCTAGCTCCAATACCATGAAGAAATTTCTACAAATCTAGCTCTGATACCATGTAGAAATTATGATGTAGATGTGAAACTGCTTATGAATTTTAATCAAAATCACAAGACACAAAAACCTACTTTATTGCTCTACAGAAAGTAACTCTCAATTTAGAACAAAATTTTTAGACATGCAATAAGAAATCACACACATGAAAATAGTATTTTTCCCGGGGACATCAAACTACTAAAACCCCCAATGCCTTCTTGCATTAATCTGATGAATAGAGATATGTTACAATATCTTTTCTCAACTGAGCACAACTCGCAAGTGAATAACCTCTCTCTCTGCTCACTGAGAAGCTCTGACCCAAACTTAGCCAATTTCAGCCTCTGCTTGAGTCCCTTTTTCTTGCACAATTATTGAGGAAATAGGCCCCTATTAATTAGGAAATTCCTCTAAAATGCTTGCGCAGTTCCTCAAGGCTGATTAGCTAACCTCTTGCAACACCTGTACACTCAACTAGTTTACAACTATTGGTTAACTACCTCGGAAACTCCACCACAACTGGGAAACTTGAATTCTTTGCATGCATGAGCTAATTATTAGTTTATTGAATAGTTAACTAGATGCTTTCTGAGTTAGGATGATGTTCCACTACTTAACTAACCACGAACAAGTTTTATTAAGAGTTAGAATTAGTTTAACTGTTTCCAACTAAAATAGGCTCCTAAAATTTAGGAATCACTACGTCCAATTGAACTTCATGCCCCTAACTTGAATTAACTGAGTTAACTAAGTGACAAAAGCCATGTCATCTCAGTGAACTCCTCCAAGTTGTCTACTGATGAGGAATTTTGGATTTTCTCAATTTAATCAAGGCAAAATCAAATTGAGACTTTATTGCTGCATTTTTCAACATATTTTAGTATATGTATTATTGCATAATGTATTTCTATTTTATTTCATTTTAGATATACGCTAATTAAATTATAATTTATTTAACATTAGTAGTTGGAAGTTAATTTTTGTTTCATTTTAGTATATGTATTATTGGATAATGTATTTTTTTTTTTTTTTTTTGAATGTAATGAAGAGGCAAAACTCTCTTGGGAGGAGGAACACGATGGATCTGATCACCTATGACGCTCTTCACCCCGCCGTTGTGTCTCAGGGTTTTTGCTTAATCTAGTCGATGGTGTCATGGAGATGTAATCGAATCGAATTTTTTTTCCTCCTTAAAGTATGAACCCATCTCCCACACCGACTCTATGAGGAGGTTATTATGTCCAACATTAAATCTAAGGTTTGAGATCTGTTGTATCGAGACTTCTTTCACTCGGTGTCATGATTCACTGCAACACAAGATGGATCTAGAAACCCCAAAACTACCGTGGCAACTTTGGATGCGGCCTTTCAAACCCCCATTATCACAGAAGGGAAACTTGGCTCATCTTTACAACTGCGATATCGAAAGGATGGCTCCACCCTCAATAGGGATCCTTCTCTTAACCCCAAAGACATGGTTGATTCATGGGAGCAGATCACAATAATAATTTCATATCTGGTGATACAAACAATGATGATCGGATATGAGTCTTCACAGGAGGGATCTGGAGGCACCGTCGCAGTAGGGTATTGGATCGGCAGATCAGGCGAAGTAGCTTCAGATCAGACCACACTCAACAAAAATTGGCACATACCTGAAACGAAGCTTGACATATGCGGATTTGACTGGTATAAGCCCAGATCTATGAGTAAGGAATAATCACAATGTAGTTTGGGTAAAAAAGGATGATCATCAAGTTGATACAAATCTTTTTTATGACAAACTGGTGGTGTATTTCGAAAATACGAAGTGTGAAGCACGTGAGGGATATTGGATCCAACTATTTATCAGAACATTACAAGGGAAGTGTATCTACCAGAGGATCTGGTATGGGATGCGGATACAAGCTCTCAAGTGTGAGATTCAAAAACAACTGGGTATATACAAAATTTGATTCATACAGTGAAATCACTTCAAGAGAACCTCACACTACAATGCTATGGCATTTCCACTGACACAACCATCATCCTCAATGCGAGATTTCTTAGATGAACCTATGGTTCTAGCTCAAAGGGTCTAGGCTCTTTTAAGGATAGTGTTAAAAGGAAGGAGGAGACCCAAACCAAACCAGTTGTGTCTCCAAATCTACCTGGGCCCTATATTGTGGAGTATAAGTCCCAGCTCCCAGCTTTGACTGTCACTTTGCCTAAGGTAAACGAGATCTTTACAGATTTCCAGACCAAAGAAGTTATATGTAGATTTAATGGTTTCTGGGCCAAATTAGATTCTCTACATCAATGGATATTCTCTACTTGGACATCAAAATTTGATATTCATGTATGTTCTAAGGGGTTTTTTATTGTCATATTCGATACAGCAAAAGGTAAGGACTATGTTTTAAATAAGGGACCAAGCTTTTGGGGAAATTTGGGGCTCTTCATGATACCTTGGTTCCCAGGATTCGATGCTACAACCGTGGTGGTATCCAAAATGCCCCTATCGGTTAGGATACATAATCTACCATTACATTTTTGGCCACACAAAGTATTAGAAGGAATTTGGAACTCCTTGAGGAAATTTCTTAAGATTGATGTAGATCGAGTCTCAAAAGGTATTTTTACTTTTTTACTTTTTTCCAGAATTTGTGTTGAAGTATATCTTAGCCAAGGTTTAATTCATCGCATTATGTTGGTCCACAAAAATCTTCAGTGCATTAAACCTCTAGATTATGAGAATTCAACATTCCGTTGTCGTGGTTGTCTTCAAACAGGACACCTTCAAAGTGAATGCCCACAAGCTAAAAAATATCCCAAAAGAAACAAGAGACAATCTCAAAGTCCAAAAGGCTGTCAATGTACATAACTTCTAGAAGAGGAAACTAAAGACACATACATCATAGAAAACACCACAGACAACAATGAACAAAACAACCAGAACATCTCACAAAAAGATGAGGTCTAGCATAGTTCCGCATTAGTTTTGAAGCCAACCATTCCACAACAGCAGAGTGAGCAGTGTTTACCAATGAAAAAGAGGTAAGTGGAAACAAACAAATTGATGCATCAAAAGGCTCAGATTCTGACAAAGAACTTCCAGCAACTACAAAAGAGAATCAAAAGACTATTTTATCATCCACACCCAACATAGATGGTTGGTGAAAAGTAGAAAAGATGAAAGGTAGAAAAGAGTAGAATAGGTCTAGCTCTTTGATGAGTTTTCTATAGATCCTAAGATGTCACGATATGGTTTTATGCATATTCTCTTTAGCATATACAATATGTAATTTTGTTCATTATGAATAAAGTTGTGACTTTTCCTAGGTAAAATAATGTATTTTTATTTTTTATGATTTTAAAATAAGTAAAATTGATTTGGATTATATATTACAAAATCAATTTGTGTTAAGTTTGACATATATAGTTTTATGAGTTAAAAATTTTGGCTCATGATTTAGTGATAATTCAAAGGATTTATTATGAAATGATTTATATTAAATATTGCTAAGCATACTCTTTTTTTGTTTGGAGTTTAGCATATATGGTTATTGATTATATTGAATATTATTGATGTAGTTTTTGGGAGGATTAATGTATATATTAGCAAATATTCAGTGAACCCTATTTTTTGCTTAAGTATGTGTCGGTAGGTTAAACTTCTTTCTCAATTTATTGTTCATAGAGAAGGGTCCACACACTTACACACACACACACACACACACACACACACACACGATGTTGATTAACATCCATTGCGATCATATTAATCTATTGAACCTTAAAAAGTTAAGAGATTACTTAGATTCCTTTAGAATCTTAATTTTATGCTTAAAAAGAATTAAGAGAAGTGTTTCAAGATTACCATAGTTTTGTTGACTTAAGGTTAGTGTTTTCACAGATATTTTGAAATAGAGCTTTAATCTGAGGTACTCTAAAAGAAAGTGTATTTTGTCTTCAACCCTCTTAGTGTCACAAAGATGACATATTCTTGCATCCTGTGGTGTTTTTGGAATTTTTCAACACATAGTTTTGTTGGTTGCAGTATAGGATCTATAAATGTCACAAAGATGACATATTCTTGCATCCTGTGGTGTTTTTGGAATTGTTCAACACATAGTTTTGTTGGGTGCAGTATAGGATCTATAAATGTGCCAACATTTAATTTGTCAATCCGTATAGTTCAATAACTTTGAGACACGGCACTGGAAATGCCAGAGAAAGCCCTTGGCAACCTGCAAAGAAAATGTTAGTCTATCTTGCATATTAATCTCATCAATAAATGAAATCCTGCACTAAATTTTTTTTCGAGGAAACACCAATCCAAGCAATTAAAGACAATTAACAATGCGAAAGGAAATCAAAACTGGAAACCAAACAGTGTCAACACAATATCGAGAAACTGTAAATGCTAGAAGGAATTCAAAATCATTCTGCTTGTACTAATTCTGTGTGAAATTAACTTGAAAGCATTGGCAAGTAAATCTACTGTGTAAATAACTTATGAAAGAAATTAAATTAATATGAATATCGCCTTCGTTTTCCCCTGAAAATAAATGACACAATTTTCTTTCATTAATATCGGCTTCGCAACATACAAGTAATATATGGTTTTTGTAAGCATAGATTGAATGAATATATGAGTACCTCAAAACCATAATCACTCACATCGTTTTCATGTTCTGGAATATAAATCAATTACGGCTCATCAACACATAAGCCGATCTTGTAAATAAGAACAACTAGAGGGGCACAATTTGGTATGAAGAAATATCCCAAGTGTAAGCACAAATCTCAAGTACAGGAACAATTTCTTAATGCAGAAAATCAATGAAGTTTAGAGCTGAAAGGAAAACGTTGCAACAAATTAAATAACATCAATCTGAAGAAGGAAAGAGACTATAAATTATTAAATAAACTTCACATAGTAAATGACAATTTAAATGCTAATTAATTTAAGAAATGAAGAGTGGTGGCGAGCTGGTTTGGCGGCCAACCCAGCCAGCTCACACCCTCGATTAACCTGGTTCACACAGTGATAAAAATCATTATATGCAATAAATAAATAAACATAACATAGATGAAAATTGCTTCAATTAACTCTTGAAAAAAAAAAAAAAAAAATCTTTACATCAAGCAGACAATGCTCAACTCCAGCAAGGCAAGAGGAGCAATCCATCAGTTATGAATTGTGTGAGGCTACATTGCGATATCTCCTCTTCCCGTCTGTGCCTTCCTCTAATGTGCACTGCTTCTAGCTCGATCTATTTCCTAATTCGTGTATGTCTAATTAATTGACTAAATAATTGACCAATTTATGTTTGCTCCAGTCGATTTCCTATATAGACATTGAATTACATACTAGGCCTTTTAATTTAGCACATTAAAATATAGAAGATTATTAGTTTTAACAATTTGCTGAAATAAGAATTAGTTTGAAACTAAGTGTTGAAAGAGGGAATTATTCTGGTGAATTGTTCCTATTTTCTTGGAGTAGCTGTTGCGGGAAGGTGTGATTCAACTGCTTCCTTGAATTGCCTATTCAAATAATATTAATTTCCTCAACAATTTGGGATCGCCTGGAGAATTTATATTTTAGAAATAACAATGTTGACTCCACATCAGATGGGCACAACGCTGCATCATCACAACTTGGATTAGTCGTAGAAGAAGAATTGTTTAGCTTAGTTTTTGAATTAACGAAGTTTGAAACCATTCTGTGCAATTGCCAAAATGCTATGTCAAAAGTGATCCACTTTTGATCCAGGATAATCATGCATTTGGGTAGAGACTTTAAATCTCACAACGTAATTTGGATGAATATGAGTATTCATGTGTGTGCTCTAAACAATAAAATGTTTATCATCAACACCACTATCGCAGTGTCCATTGCTAGTATGAAATTGTTGAGAGCCAGGTTGAACCTGCTCCATGTTTCCCATTATTACCTGTTTCATAAGCCATTTCTTCCAACATCTGAACTGGCATATCCAGGTTGAGTAATCGGAGAATGAGGATGTACCATAGAAAACAACTTACTTAAATGGGAATCTGAGTCAGACAAGGTAGATCCTAATAACCTATGTCTATGATGTGAATAGACAGAAGCTCCCATAGACTGTGTAACTTTTGTATGTGTGCTAACTAGAGTTGCCATGGTATGGGAGGTTTGAAAGACATGTCACCCTGTCTTTGACATTGGTTCCAAATGAATAGATAACTCTTTGAAACAAACATTATTCATTTGATTTCTCCTCAGTTCCAACACCACTATACTACAATGATAGCCCATCCCCACTTCCACATGTTTGTCGTCGGTTATGCCCAACACTTTTTGAAGAATATTTTATAGTATTTGTAGCCTTTTCCAATAATAGATCACGCAAAGATTTAAGAGCTTCATGTGCAACTGGTGTCAAATAAATGTGCAATATGGTTTCAAAGTAGTCAAACTCCAGCATAAGTTGACAATAACCATTTATGTACAACAACTTTAAAGCCTCTATTTTATTTTCACTAAAAATAGCAAGTAGTGTATCCATTAATCCTTCAACAAGAATGCTTCAGGTCTTCTCAAGAAATGGCTTAGCTCCAACATACACCTCTGCATGCACAGCAACCAAGGGATGCAATAACTCCACTGTTGCATCACGTGCACCTTTAACAAGAGGTGCCCCTCCCCAGTGAAATGCATCATCCAAAAGATATGTTATTGCTGGTGTCCCAAGTAAACTTGCCTTTACATGATTATACTGAGCCAGAACTTTCTCTTCCAAACCAGATAATGATGCAATTAAATATGTTATGTCAACCTCTAATTCTTTGTCATCTTCTCTATCAACTCCATCCATACTTGAATCCTTCCAAATAAGCTTTTCTGAATGATGAGGAAATAAGATGGCTTGATGACTGCTCGAAACCAGGATTCAATGGAATCCACATATTTATGATTCTTCAATTGATGCAAGTCTTCCACAGTTTGATAGTCACTTTCCTCGAGACCCAAAGAATCTAGTGAAAGGCAAAAGATAAATCCCTCAAATTTAGGCTCAAATATTTGATTTTCATATTGACAAGAATGGTTGAGAGAGATTCTAGGGTTTCAAGTTTCAACAACATTTTTAGAACAAGTTCCAATGAAAGATTTCTGCTCTGGTGTTATTTGAAATATATCTTCCGAGGGTGAATGCTCTGTGGTAATGAGGGAAGTTTCCAAATTCATTCCCTTTCCAAACATGGAAGATGTAGCATTTTGTTCAATCAGAAGAATAGGAGTTTGAAACTGTTGTGCAACCTAATGGTTTAGATTAGGGTTTATGATATGGTTTGGGCTAGGGTTTTGGTCAATGATTGGAGTAAGGTTTGGATTGGGATTGGGATTAGGCTTTGGGCTAGGGTTAGGTCTAGGTTTTGAATTAGAATTAGGGTTAGGTCTAGGGTATGGATTAGGGTATGGACTAGGGTTAGGGTATGGATTAGGGTTTGGGTGTGGATAAGGGTATGGATTAGGGTTAGGCTATGGTTAAGGATAAGGAGGAAGGTAAGGATCAAGATAAGGGGTAGGGTATAGATTAAGGCTAGGGTAAGGTTGCACATGTGGTTGGGACCATGGAGGAGGATAACTTAATGGTGCATTGGAAAGAAATTATGGTTGTTGTTGGTGTTCATATGATTGAATTTGCATGGGAGATTTCCATAGAGATAAGGATCCAAATTATTCTTGAGGCCATGGTGATATCTGGCTCGAGGATGAGGGCCAAGGAGAGGGCCACTATGAGCATGAAGTAGGATATTCGATTTGAGGAGTATTAAAAGTTTTCCATGAAACTGTAGGATTATAAACATGTTGGGGAACCTGCTCAGGATAATAAACATTATTCCAAGTATCAAATGGTGATGGGTCTTGAGTTATACCTGGTAGTCGATTTTATTCCTTACTTGGTTTCCTGAGTACCTGCAATAATCTTGGTAGTGATGGGCAACATTCTGTTGGATGATCCTCTTCACAATTTTTGCAAATTTTCAAGCTACTAAGTGGACACTTTCCAAGGAGGTGTTTCTTTCTACAGTTGATGCAAAAGATAAGTGGTGGGTTTTCATCATGCTCCCACCCTTCCTGCAAATCATCCAATTTCAAAATCAGAGATTTAATAATATCATTTTTATGTTTAATCAAAATATTTTTTTTTTCACTTGTTAATTCGTCATTGGATGAATAGTATGTTTCTGTAGCAGCATAAAAATTCCTCATTAGATGATTCCTCAAAATACCATTTTCCTATTTTTAGCAAGCCAAATGGTACATTCGTTAGCACATGAAACCTTAAAGCAATAGTGCAAGAAAGAAATAATTTCAAAGAACATAAAATTGCAAGAGAAACTAGGTGAAGGAAAAAAAACAAATGTGGCAGATCACCAAGGTCAATCCCCTGAGCATCTCCCCGGAAACGGCGCCAAAATGTTGGGTGCAGTATAGGGTCTATAAATGTACCAACACTTTATTTTTCAATCCAGATAGTTCGTGACCTTCGAGATGCAACACTGGAAATGCCAGAGAAAGCCTCTAGCAACCTGCAAAACAAATGTTAGTCTATATTGGGCACAATGCTGCATCATCACAACTTGGTGTAGCTGTAGAAGGAATTCAGAAGCAATTCAAAATCATTTTACCTATACTAATTCTTCTTGTACTAATTCTATGTGAAATTAACTTGAAAGCATCGGCAAGTAAATCTACTGCGTAAATAACTTATGAAAGAAATTAAATTAATATGAATGTCGCCTTCCTTGTCCCTGAAAATAAATTATGGAGAACTATCTAAAAGTTTAATGGAAAGTAAATATTATTGTTTTCAACATGACGCAATTTTCTTTCATTAATATCGGCTCTGTGGCATACAAGTGATATAGGGTTTCGTGAGCATAGATTGAATGAATATGTGAGTACTTCAAAACCATAATCACTCACATCGTTTTCATGTTCTGGAATATAAATAAATTACAGCTCATCAACGCATAAGTCGATCTTGTAAATAAGAACAACTGGAGGGACATAATATGCTATGAAGAAATATCCCAAGTGTAAGCACAAATCTCAAGTACAGGAACAATTTCTTAATGCGGCAAATCAATGAAGTTTGGAGTTGAAAGGAAAACGTTGCAACAAATTAAATAACATCAATCTAGAGAAGGAAAGAGACTATAAATTATTAAATAAACTTCACATAGTAAATGACAATTTAAATGCTAAATAATTTAAGAAATGAAGAGCGGTGGCGAGCTGGTCTGGTTGTCGACCTAGCCATCTCACACCCTCAATTAACCTGGTTCACACAGTATTCAAAATCATTAGATGCAATAAATAAATAGATAGAACATCGATGAAAATTGCTTCAATTAATTCCTGAAAAAACAATCTCTACATCAAGCAGACAATGCTGAGCTCCCGCAAGACAAGAGGAGCGATCCACCAATTATAAACTACGTTAGGCTACATTGGGACAGCTCCTCTTCCCTTCTGCACCTTCCTCTCGTGTGCACTGCCTCTGGCTCGATCGATTTCCTAATTCCCATCTCTCTAATTAATTGACTAACTAATTGACCAATTTATGTTTGCTCCAGTTGATTTCCTATATAGACATCGAATTACATACTAGGCCTTTTAATTTAGCACATTAAAATATAGAAGATTATTAGTTTTAACAATTTGTCGAAATAAGAATTAGTTTGAAACTGATTGTTGAAAGAGGGAATGATTCTGGTGAATCGTTCCTCTTTTCCTAGAGTAGTTGTTCCTAGAAGGTGCGATTCAACTGCTTCCTCAAATTCCCTGTTTAAATAATATTAATTTCCTCAACAATTTGGGTTCGCCTTGAGAATTTATATTTTAGAAATAACAATGTTGAATCCACATTGAATGGGCACAATGCTGCATCATCACAACTTGGTGTAGCTGTAGAAGAAGAGTTATTTAGCACATTTTTTGAATTAACAAAGTTTGAAACCATTCTAAGCAATTGCCAAAATGCTATGTGCAAAGTGATCCACTTTTGATCCAGGATAATCATGCATTTGGGTAGAGACTTTAAATCTCACAAGGTAATCTGGATGAATATGAGTATTCATGTGTGTGCTCCAAATAATAAAATGTTTATCATCAACACCATTGTTGCAGTGTCCATTATTAGGATGAAAGTGTTGAGAGCCAGGTTGAGCCTGCTCCATGTTTCCCATTATTACCTGTGCCGTAAGCCATTTCCTCCAACATCTGAACTAGCATATCTAGGTTGAGTAATTGGAGAATGAGGATGTACCATTGCAAACAGCTTACTTGAATGGGAATCTGAGTCAGACAAGCTAGATCCTGATAACCTATGTCTATGACGTGAATAGACAGAAGCTCCCATAGACTGTGTACCTTTTGTATGTGTGCTAGCTAGAGTTGCCATAGTATGGGAGGTTTGAAAGACATGTCGCCTTGTCTCTGACATTGGTTCCAAATGAATAGATAACTCTCTAAAACAAACATTATTCATTTGATTTCTCCTCAGTTCCAACACCAGTATACTACAACAATAGCCCATCCTCACTTCCACGTGTTTGTTTCCGGTTATGCCCAAAACTTTCTAAATAATCTTTTACAGTATCTGAAGCCTTTTCCAATAATAGCTCATGTAGAGATTTAAGAGCTTCATGGGCTACTGGTGTCAAATAAATGTGCAACATGGTTTCAAATTAGTCAAACTCTAGCATAAGTTGACAATAACCATTTATGTCCAACAGCTTTAAAGCATCTATTTTATTTTCACTAAAAATACCAAGTAATGTATCCATTAATCCCTCAAAAAGAGTGCTTAAGGTCTTCTCAAGAAATGGTTTAGCTCCAGCGTACACCTTTGCATGCACAACAACCAAGGGATGGAATAACTCCACAGTTGCATCATGTGCACCTTTAACAGGAGGTGCCCCTCCCCTATGAACTCCATCATCCAGAAGATATGTTGTTGCTGCTCTCCCAAGTAAACTTGCCTTTACATGATTATACTAAGCCAGAACTTTCTCTTCCAAACCAGATAACGATGCAATTAAATATGCTATGTCAACCTCTATTTCTTTGTCGTCTTCTCTATCAACTCCATCCATACTTGAATCATTCCAAATAAGCTTGTACTTGTTGGACAGCTCAGATAAAAGATGACTTTTGCAGAAGCCTTCGAAGTGCAAGCAGGTAAATGGTGCAAGAATCCATTACATGGTGCGGGCAGGTAAGTGCAATGGTGCAGGCAGGGAAATATAGGTTCCAAGGTTTTTTTAGACATGATCGAATTAATGTTTATACTTGCAACATACAAACCTTAATTAATCATGTTTTAATCATGTTAAAACGAGGAAGGTAACAAATGTCCGCAACAATTAATCATTTAACCAAACAACAACATGAGAGAAATAAATGCAAATAAGATAAATTGGAAGCCCAACAAGTTTCACTATGAAGTTCATGGGAGTTGGTTCATATTTTAGCAATGTTGAATTTCTTCTTCGTATTTTTTAGAACTAGAGGATACTTTTGATATTCTTGATTAGGATACTTTTGATATTCTTGATTGAGTTGTGGGAATAGTAAGTGTACAAGGAAACTCTTCATCCATAACTAAGTATTAGTCCAAGTTTCCATCATCACCCTCACCCTTTTACAATCTTGCATTAGATGACTTGCTTCCATCCTCATGTTTAGCATATTTAAGGTAATGATTAGTGCCTCAACGACATTGTGTACAGTGTTGAACCCATCCAAAAAGTTTTAATTGTGTAGGAATCCTTTTGAAAGGGGTGGTTTCCCCTTCATCTATCAATTTCATGGGTAGTAATCACTAGGTCCAAAATGGTTTACTTAGGACTCTACAACATTGTAATGATTCCCCATAGAAAACAAAAGTCCATGGGAAAGTCATCTCTTCTAAGGATTCTCTCTTGCTCTTGGTTTAGCCTTCCATCTTGACTTTTTTCATCGATAATGAAGTTTGCATGCTCACTTTAATAGTTGACTTAGATATATATATATATGATGATGATGATGATGACTTACATTGGTTTTCTCTTGAATATTAATATAACATCAGGTGGTGGACGAAAGGTTGTTTTTTTTAACCTTTATCAATTATTAATTGATATTATTATTAATATTTGTCTACTCTATATCCTCATTCTATATATATAATATTTTCTTTCCCTTCAAAATTGATTGTCCTTAAAGCAAGGGAAATGAGGATAGTTTTGGCAAAATATTGTGTTTCCCATGAAAAATCTCTTCTCCTTGGAGGATTTCCCACTTAATGAGTTATTCTTTAATTGTTTTATAATTTGGAGTAGTTTTTTACAAAATCACTTAAATTTAAATTTTGGGTAGTGTAATCCCTTGTTTGTAGTTTGTCAAATGTAGCTATTGATGTATTGAATATCATTACTTTAGTCTTCGAGCATATTATTGTATGTGTGAGTAAGTATCTGACGAACCCTATTATTTTCTCAAGTCTATGAGGGTAGGTTCAACTTCTCCCTAGATTTAGCATCCATGAAAAAAATGATTCCACATAAACACATAATCAATTGGAGTGGTGGGAAGGGTAAGTGTATAACAAAACTGTCAAACTAGGAGGTAACTCCTCAAGTCAAAGCTCATATTATTCATTCAGGTTGTTCACTATTATATACAAGAGGGAGTGATTGTTCAGTTCATCTCCCGATGACTCTCTATCTTCTCTATTATTTATTTACATTAATTACAGTTGTACACCCAATCCCTCTAATTAGGTGTCAACATTGCCCCCCTAATTTGAAGGGATGTTGGTGAGTCCAAGCATCGTTCTGAATTTTTCAAGCTTTTCTCTTCCAAGTGCTTTGGTGAAGATGTCTGCAATTTGCTCATTAGTGGAACAATGGCAGAGATGGATTGTTTCGGCCTCAACATGATGTCGAATCAGATGATATTTTGTATTGATGTGCTTTGTTCGATCATGGAATTTTGGGTTCTTGGCCAACTTTATTGAAAAGATATTATCAATCATGAGTGGAGTCGATTGCACTTGTTTCACCTGCAAATATTCAAGAATTTTCCTGAGCCACACAATTTATTTTGTTGCCTTAGCTACTACACATATTCTGCCTTTGTTGTGGAATCTGTTGGAACTGATTGTTTGTATGATCTCCAGGAGACAGCTCCTGATCCAAGACTCATAGCATAACCTGAAGTAGATATCCCAGTTTCTTTGTCTAGATCAAAGTCTGAACCAGAGTATCCAATCAAGCTAAAGTCGCCCACCTGTGTATACTTGATTTCGAAGTCTTGAGTTCCCTTCAAGTAATTTAGAACTCTTTTTGCAGCAGACCAATTTCCCTCACAAGGCTTTTGCATAAATCTGGAGAGGATTCCAACAGCAAACAAAATGTCTGGTCTGGTAGTAGTTAGGTAGTTGAGACTTCCTACAAGCTGTCTATACTTTGTTGCATCCTCAAATTCTTTTCCTTCAATGGATGTGAGCTTTAAGTTTGTTCCATAGGAGTAGTCAAAGGATTGCATTCAGTCATGTCAAATATGTTCAACAGACCTCCAATGTACTTCTTTTGAGAAAGGAATATGGACTTTGGATATTGAGTTACTTCAATACCAAGATAGTAATGAACATAGCCCAAATCAGTCATTTCAAAACCTTTCTTCAACTCCTTCTTTATGGATGCAATGTAGTTTTTATTGTTTGCTGTCATCAAAAGATCATATACATATACCACAAGATATACAACTATTTTGCCAACTTTCTTGAAAAACAAAGTTGCCTCATCAAGATCATAATGTTTGAAATTGAGTTTTAGTAGATGCTCAATCAGTTTTTCATACTAGGCTTGTGGTGCTTATTTGAGACCATACAAGGATTTCATGAGTTTGCATACTTTATGTTCATGTCCTTTCATAGAAAATCCTTCGGGCCGGGACATAAAAACATTTTCTTTTAGATCTCCATTCAAGAAAGCAGTTTTTACATCCATTTGATGGACTTTCCAACCGTTCTGAGCTGCTAGGGCAAAGAGTGTCCAAATGGTAGCTCATTTTGCTGTGGGGGCAAAAGTTTCCTCATAATCAACCCCTTCCTTATGTGCAAAACCTTTTGCCACAAGCCTGGCTTTGTGCTTGTCAAGTGAGCCATCAGCTTTATATTTGTTCTTGTATACCTACTTTCATCCAATTGGTTTAGTTCCCAATGGAGGATCAACCAGCTTCCAAGTGCCATTATTTATCAGGGAATCATACTCCTTTTGCATTGCTTCTCTCCATGCATCATGAGAAGCAGCTTCTTTGAAGGAAGTTGGTTCAAAGTCTGTAGACAAATTGAATTCAAAATCATAAGAAACATCCATATCAACAAGTGAATCAAAGTCATCTACATTACCTCCATTTTTCCAGTTTGAATTTCTAGTTCCTGTCTTTCCAACCTCATCGGGATGTACAATTTCAAGTGTCTTTGTCAGCCACTTTGGGAGACCTTTCTCAGATGTTCCAAGTTGCTCCGTTGATTGAGTTGGGACTGAATCAAGATTGAGTCTCCCAATTCTATCAATCACATCACTCAAAGTATCATCCATTGTTGGAGTTTCATGTATGGGAGAGAGTGCTTCAGAAGGAGATTCCACAGATTGATCTAGTATAGGAATCCCCCCTTCAAGATGTGGAATCTGATTATCAAATTCTTGAAATGATTTTTCATTTGTGAATCTATCCAAGAAATCAATTTGCCTTTCAACAACATTGTTAGTTTTGGATGATTCAAGAAAGATTACATCTCTAGATACAACAAAATTTTGTTGACTTCATCATAGAGACGATATGCTTGGGAGGTGTTTGAATACCCCAGGAAGATGCACTTACAACTTCTTGCACCAAGTTTGTTTCTATGTACCTTTTGTATCAAGGCATAACAGGTGGAACCAAAGACCCTGAGATGCTTTACCGAATGAATGTGCCCATACCACATTTCATAAGGAGTCTTGTTTCTAGTAGCATTAGATGGACATCTATGCTTTATATATACAGCACATAGAATTGCATCAGCCCAAAACATCATTTTTACATTTTTGAAGAACAGCATGGAGCGTACCATATTTAAAATTGTCCTATTCATTCTTTCAATTACTCTGTTCTTTTGGGGATTATAAGGCACAATTGTTTGATGTTTGATCCCATGTTGGCGAAGATAGTTTTCAAATTCATTTGAAGTGTATTCTTTTCCATTATCAGTGCGAATGGAGCCACTATGAGATTGTGCATCATTTTCAATCCATGCATGAAAGTTCTTGAATGTTTGAAAAGCATCAGATTTGTTCTTCAATAAATAAACCCAACACATTCTAGTGTAGTCATCAATGAATGTCATCATATATTTATTTCCATTTGCAGAAGTACATTGGGCCACATAAATCTGAATGAATGAGTTCAAGTTTTCTATGTGCTCTGGAGTGTGAATCATGAAAGGATTGTTTGCTACGCTTTCCTAAAATGCAAGAATCACATTGCTTAAGCTTCCTAGGAATTGTAGGCAAACCAGTAACACCATTTTTCTTCAACAAGCGGAGGTTGTCATAGTTCAAATGTACAAATCTAGCATGCCATAATAAACTTGATGGAAGTGTACCTTCTTCATAATCAGAATTATATGAGAAATGGTGTGCATGAGCAGAGGTACCTTGCAGCCTGAGAAGACTTTCTTCTTCTATCCCTGTCATGACAAGTGAGTGGTCAGATGCTTTCCTCACCTCAAACCTACCATCAAACATATCAATAGAGTGACCTTGCTAGTAGATGTCGACCAAGGACATCAAGTTTCTCCTTAGTTGTGGGAGAAATAGAACATGATGCAGAAGAAAGTCTAGAAGACTAGGCAATTTAAGCTTGATTGTGCCAAGCCCTAATGGCTTGAGTTTTGATTAGTCTGCAAAGTATACTGCTCCATCAACATTGTCAGTAAATTCTTCAAAAAAATATTTTCTATGAGTCATGTGGCAAGTTGTCCTGAATCAAGCAACCAATCATTTTTCGAAGAAGCAAGTGAAGCATTAAATAAGTCTTCATTTACTCCAATATTACATTATGCCACAACATAATGAGTGGATTCAGGTGCTTTACCTTTGTCTGTGTCATTAGTTTTACCTTTGGGTTGGTTTCTTTGCTGCTAAATTTTGTCCCAAGTTAAGTTGCATGTGGAGGCATCATGTGATCCATTTCTTTTGCAGCGTATGCAGTGCAAATCTGACTTTTCTCCTTGAGAGTGTCTACCCCCCCTACCTCTAAAATATCTTCCTCTTACTCTTCAACCACCTCTTCCTCTGGAAGAATCTTGGGCAAGATTCTTTTCTTTATGAGCAAGGAACACAGCCTCTTCAGAAGATTCAGGGGTTGTCTTCTTTCCAAAAGCTTTCTCTCTTTCAACAATTTTTTTCACAAGAGAGTCAAAGGTAATATCTTTGAGATTTCCATTTGCTTGCAATGACTCAAGATAATTTGAGTAAGTAGGATAAAGTTCCTTGAGAAAAGCGATCAGAGGAATACCCAATTCAACCTTAGTGACTTTGATATCATGCATTATAGATTTTACTTCGGATGTAAGAGCAAGAGGATCATTATTTTGTAATTCAAGGGTGAAGAGTTTAATCATGAGTTGAAAAAACTCAAGTGCAGAGTGTGAGTCATAGAGTTCCTTCAGAGTTTGTAAGGCTTCGAATGCATTTGAAAATGGCGAAATATGTCAACTCACCTCTTCACTTTCAGATGCCGCAATCAATGCATAGGCTTTGTTGTTCTTATTTTCCCAAATTGTGAGCCCCTTGTCTAAGGTAGACTGGGTTGGTGCTTCGTCTCCTTCTCCAACACACACTCCTTTCCATAGCTCATTAAAAATGAGAGTGTGTTGGATTTTCCGTGACCATTCAGGATAATTCTCCTTGCCAGTAAAAACTATTCCCACAATAGATATGATTGAATGCATATCGTTATACCAATAGTGTTATACCAACAACATTCAACCTGGTATCACCTTCTTTCACTCATATACTAGATTTTGACGTTTAAGAGATGAATGACAGAGAGATGAACAGTGTTAAGAGATGAACGATGGGGATGAGCGGCGGAGATGAATGACAGAGATGGGTGGTGGAGATGAACGGAGGAGGGTCGTCAATGGTAAGCGATCAACGGTTATCGCAAGAAAAATAAGTCGAGGAAACAACCACGACTAAAGGTGGATTCTGGGTTACAAGCAGGATTTCAGTCAGATAAAAAGGTAAGTGGTATTGAGAGGGGAGCACTTGATTCCACTAAGCGATTGACACATAACGACTAGAGGAGAGAGAAAAATCGCTCATTTCAGGCGGGTAACTCTCATGCATCTTGTTAACACCCAGGTTGTTCTCTTTGACTCCTAAGAGAATACGGTCGGGGTAACCACTAACCAATCTTTGGGCTGCAGCTTCTAGCCCAGCTGCAGTCAGAGAGGGCTCTCTCTATCAGGTTTGTCACTGCTTTCAGTGAGGGTTTTAGGCTAGTTGTGAGATGAGTTTTTTGGTTGTTTTGTGTATTTGGTTGGGAGGATGCTTCTGATTCCTTTAAAGTACATCAGCGGGGAAGATTAATCCATTGGGCAATGGGGTCTAGGACTGTTTTCTCTTGAATTCTTGATTTTGGTGAGGAGGAAAGCTACAGGGCCTGTGTGCATTTCATGGAACAAACTGTGAATATTGAGGATGAGGTGAATACAACTAGTAATGAGCGGTTAAGATTTCGTTACTTAAGCTGTATATTTGTGAAAGAGGCATGTCATCTAAGAGCAATCGCTTGAATTCTTAAAACAACAATGCACAGTGAGGATTTGGCTTAAAGGTAGCATTTAAGAGTTACGCTTTAAACAGCTTAACAGAAGAAAACATATGAGACAGTTCAGATTGAGCTCAGGGTAGTCAATGACTAAATCCTGAGGCTATCCTTTTTCTTTACTATCTTAGAGTTTCAAACATACAGGAAACATGAGAAACAGCAAACATGAGAAACATATGGAGTAACAGGAAACATTGAGAAACATATGGAGTAACAGGAAACATATGTAACATAGGGAGTTATAAGAAAACTTATTGAGCCATGTAATGATCAAGAATCCTGCAACTTTGAGCCACACACCATCGATAGACCAAGAGTCAAAACATCATTGGAGAAATCCCACTGCCTTTGTATTAAACTGTCTGAAAGATTTACAATATCAGAGTTGCAGAGAATATCTCAGAAGAGTTTCTTACATCCGAAATCCAACCCCCCTCAACAAACGCGAGGGGCAATATATAGAAGTTTGTATACAAAAATATCTCAGGAATGAGGTCATCTGAGAGGAAAAATATCTATTACACTTGTATAGATAAAGCAGATGAGAAGTTATTACAAGTATAAATGATAATAAAAGCCTTTAAATGCTGTCAGAATAGCTTTTTGCTCTTTGAGTACTGCGGACTTTAACTGCGCTGTTCTTCATAAATGAAGCATTGAAGTGTTTTACAGCTTCTGATTTTCTGTATCTTTCTTGACTCTACCACCTGTACCTGCTGATGTTGTTGCTGATGCTGAGTACCTGTGCTGAGTTGGCTCAGCGTCTCTATGCTTGCTGTCGTGGCTTTGTCCACCTGTAAGTGCAATATTGACTGTATTGCTACAAAAAGTGTTTTCTTTTTCACCCCTGATTCAAAAGTAGCTTTACCAAGTCCTGCCAATTATCTGGGTGAGGAAGTTGATGCTTCAAAATTGACCCTACGGTCTCATCATCTTCAGTATACTTATAAAAATCGGGAGGTTTATCAAATAAATGTGCTACCTCGTTTTTAATAAAAAACAAATTATCTAATTTATTGAACAGAGCTTGTCCTGTTAATGGGCCTGCTGTAGATGACCCAGAAGCCTCAGCAATCTGCATGGCTGAAAAGGTGCTTAGTCTTTTGATGTACTTCTCATAAGAGAGAAGCTTTCCTGATTCTTCTAAACTGGGGAGCCCTTTGTCCTGCAGTGCTGTGAACCTATTCTGGAACTTAGTTATATCTGCTTGCATATCATGTACCCTTCTGTCCAGCGTTTGAATGAGGCTCTTCATCGTTGTAGTCCTCTTAATTATGGAAATAGTTTCAGTTCTGTTAGCAATTCCCATCTGGATCAGCTGAGAACTATTCCTATAATTCAGGACTTCTATCATCTTTGGGGCAAGGTCTGCCATATTGCCTAGGTCGTTTCTTGCCCTGTATAGTTCTTTCTTTGCCTTGCCAATGAGTCCTATCTGCTCATATATGGCAACAATGTACTCCCACTGGTTAGTGACTGCTTGTCCAATGGCAGTCCATATCACCTGCTTGATTTCTACTGTTACTTTGTCAAAACTGAGCTGCTTTTCTAGCTCTGCAATAGTCTTTTTCAGGGCTTTTACTTCCCTTTCTCTTTCAGCCACATTCTGCTTAGATTTATCATATTTTTCCTCTAGCTTTGCTAGGCTTTCCTTGGCCTTGTTTAGCTCTGTCATTTGAGCTTCCAGCACTTGAATTTCCTACCTTAACTTCTGCATATCTAGGCTCTCAGCCTGCTCCTTAGCTGCTTCTGTGATGGATGGCTCTGATGTTGTAGCTGCATCTATTCCTGCTGGAGTTGTTTTTGCTGCCTGCTGTGGAGGGATATCCTCTTTAGGGGTTTCTTCTAGGTTTGTTTTCTCTGTGGATGGCTGAGAAGATTGTCCCTGTTCTCCCCTCTGTGTAGCTGCTTCTAAGGTATCCTCAGTATCTTGCAGCCTTTGTTGGGTCTCCACCAGTTCTTTGTACAAAGTCATCAGTAGGTTAGTGATGTCCTTGTCTCTTCTTTGCTGAGCAACTTCATCTGTCTGTGGATGAATTGTGGGTGGGATTTTCATCTTCTTTTTGATGGCAGCTACATCTGCATCCCTCAGTTTAAGGACCTCCTGGATGGCTTTGACATCATTGGGATCATGCCCAAATTCTATGATAATGTCTTCCAGGGCCTTGATTCTGTTGTCCTTGGCTTGAGAGGATGCCCTTTCCAACTCAAGCTGTGATGCCGTGTTGTTTAAGCTGTTCTGCAGCCTATAGTTCACCATGGTCTTATCTGCCAAGGTGGCATAGACCATATCACCCGTTTGTTTATGAAGCTCAATCTGGTCCATCAGGTGGATGTCTTTTGCAAGGACCTCTAGGTTTGTCCTTATATAGTCTGCAGTTGATTGAGGTCGCTGCTCTGTGGGAGTAAAGTGACTCAAAGTCAATTTAGCTTCTTGTACATCATATGCAGACATAAGCCTCTGCTGATTTGATGGAGCCATGTTCAAAAGATAATTGTATAGCTTTATTTTCAGTGGCTCACTCCTCCTCTTAGCATCTCTGAAGAAGTCTTTGATGCCTTCAGCTCTACTTTTGCCTTGACCTGAGGAGCTGACCTCCCCAACTGCTGTCCTGTCTTGCTCTTGTTGTAGTGAGCTAGCAGAGGCCTCAAAGCTTTGCATTTCCTCTTCTCCAAATGGATTTAGCCTTTGCCTCTTCTCTGGTCCTTCTGTAAGAGGTGTCTCCCTATCCCTTTTCCTATTGATATCCTCCCTTAGAGGGGTTCGGAGGATTGAAGGGTCGACCCTAGAATCTTGTCTAGGAGGCGCCATGCTAGTTGTTTTTTCTTGGGTGGCCGCCTGGCCTTCTCCTTTTTGCTGTTCCTGATCCTGTTGATCAGTTTCTTGCTGATTTTGTGATTGTTGCTCCTGCCGGCCCTGTTGGCCTTCTTGCTGTTGTTCCTGCTGATCCTCTGTTTCTTCCACCATTTCGCCCTTTCCTTTGTCCAGTCCCTGTTTTGAAGTTTGTACTGCCCCTTCCTGTGTTGCAGATGAGGAACCCGGAGCTGTTGTATGAGGACTGGGTAGGTTAGGTACCTGAGAAGGATACTCCAAGTCAGCCATTTTCAATAAATATCTCCTAACCCTGTCATTTAGTTCTTCTTGGGTTAGGGGCTCTATCATGGTGTTTTTCTGCCACTTTGGCTGGTTTGCATGTCTTGTTATGAGGATCATGTTATGATGCTCATAACTGGAGAGTTTGTATCTCAATCTCCTCTTGGATATGAAACCATTAGGGTCATATGGTTTCCATAGGAAGCTCTGTGTTAAGCCAAGGCCATCCAACATTTTCTCTGCTTCCTTCCATCCCTCTCTTCTGTTCAACACAATATGCCTAAGCTGGTTTTTTACTTTAAGTTGGGCCTTCTTGCCCCTTCCTGAGAAATGGACTTGATCTACATAAGCAAACTGTCTGAAATATTCCAGGGCAAAGAGCCTCATAGGCACAAACCTGGGTGATCTGAATGGCCTTAGCTCACACCCATATATCCTGATTACTGTGTGATGCTGGTAAAAATACCAGTCCCCTATGCTGTAAGCAGAGGATAGTTGCAGTATCCTCTTCATTTCGTCGGTGAGCCTTGGAGGAGGTTCTGTCATGAATAGGGACATGGCTGGATGGATGAAGTCATCTATGAACTCACAGTAGGTGTAAGGTGAGCCTTTATGAAAGATGGAGCTCCAATATACTACTGATCTTGGATTACCTGCTGCATCAATCCTTTTGATTTCAAAGGAGAATTTTTCATGTTGGTGATATAGGATGAGATGATAGATATATGAGGAGTATCTGAACAGCCTCTCTCTAGGCAGGTGTAGGAATTGCTCATGGATTTTGACTGAGATATACTTGGCATAGTTGTAGCAGATAGGAGTCCTCCCAGGGGCAAACTTTAACATCATAACCAGCACCGTTTCCTCTATATATTCTGTTGATTTGTATCCTAGAACTGAGCTCACCATGTGGGCCAGGTCTAGCCCAAGTTGATTAAGGTACCCATCAAAGATAGGAGGATGTAACACTGTATCTGTTTTGCTCACAAATAGTTGGTTGAACCTCAGGATCTCTGCCTCTGTTAGTGTCTTGTTCCCTTGGTTGATTAAATCCAGCAAGGATAGGGGAACCATTGTCTTGTTGGACTCGAACTGCACCATGTCTCTGATAGCTTGAGGAGTAGTATAGAACACAACCTCACCTTTGTAATCGACTACAGCCCTATGTGATGGCTCATATTGACTAGCACAAAGATAAATTAGGTCAGGGAACTGCCTGACCAGAGGCATTTTGAAAATTGGCAGGGCAGACTCCCAAATGCCCAAGATGTCTGTTCCTTCTCTGTGTTTGGCCCTGAATTCATTTAATAATTGAAGATGAGGGGTGAGTCCTGCTCTGGAGTCTTCTGAGATCTGATAATCCAGATCTGCCAACTCCTGCCAGTCCTGCTCTCTCTGAGGAGCGTTTAGAGGAGTGACATTGAGTATTTCAGGGGTCTCCATGTTTTATATATATTGCTGCTCTGCAACAGTGAAATTCTGATGGGGACCGAGTTTGACAGGGTTGGTGAACTGTCGGAATGGCAATGCTGGGCCTTTTGGAAGGGTTTTGAGTAGAGGGAGGGCCTCCTTTATCAGTTTCAGGAGTTTATACAGGAGACCACGATTGCGCGACTCAGGGTAGGTTTCTCAACAGAAAACGCAATTCTCAGAGGTTTCCACTGTTAAATTTTGGTTCTGAATGGTTAATTGAGCAGAGTGTAATTGGTTTGCTGGTGGAAATTTCAAATTCAACGGTTTTTTAATGGCGATTTTTTCAGCAAATTTATGAAAAACCAGTTCACAGGAGGACAAGGTCGAAATACCTGGTAACAGAGGTCTGTACTGAAGAATGCAGCTGGTTCAGCGCGTCGGGTGCGTCGAGAAAGATTGCAGGTTAGCTGGTGGCTTGGCGTCGTAAATTTGCATGCAGCAGGCTTTACAGTATTTTTCAGAAAATTACGAAAAAATGGAAAAATTCGCAAAAATATGGCTTTTAGCCCCTTTTGGCGCGCTTCATGGATGACGTCAGCATGACGTCATCAAGGGGCCCGGGTTGGATGACGTCATCATGACGTCATCGGGTGACGTGGCAGTCAGCGGTAGGTCCACGGGGGCGATGAGGTGGCGGACAGACGTCGCGATATGAGAGGTGAGGCGAGCAGATGTGGCAGTGACGTGCACGGCAGCGAGGCGCTTATGTGGACGGGACAGGTGTTGCCATATCGGAAGGGGTCCTGTACGTTGAACGGATTGTCAGGCGACGCTACGATGCAATCAAATGATGACGCGTGCCCCTGTGCTGATGCTGGCCTGACATAAGCGTCTGACAAATATCGGAAGGTATCTGTCAGACACGTAAGGCCTTCCGATATTCATAATAGCCGTAGATCTAGAGGCGGGCGATCGGACGGTCGTCGAGCGCCTGACTTGCGCGGACGGTAGCAGCGGCTTTACTTAACGTGCAGACGTCGGGATGGCCCGAAATCAACCTCAGCCGTGGATCTGGATCGGGCGCGATCGGACGGCAGTCAGATGGTCAACCTGCACAGAGAATATGTACGCGCAGGCGGGCAATAAACAAATATTTTTCTCTGCAGACGTGGACGGCGGGGCCCTCCGGGCGATAAATACTCCTTTGGTGGATTTTCAATGGTTTTTCTCGTTAAAGTATTGCCGCCCGCTAACATTAAAATAAAAGCTTTTCAAAGGTTTTTATAAAGTTTCGGGTGCTAATATTTCCGAAGGCGGAAACTTTGGACAAAAGGGGTTTTAGACAGGTTTATGAAAATAGGAAAATATGAATGACCCCTGACCTTAGAAAAAGGCGGGGAGGGTGTTTTTGTAAGGTTTTCCGCCCCTTGGGGTAATTTTATGGGTTTTTCAATGTTTTTTCGAGTTTTTCAAGGTTTTTTCAAGGCACAATGGCACTTTGGGTAGGGAAACTAGCCTGAGGTGGAGCAGAAGGTAAGTCATGGGTTCTTGACTTTGACCAGGTGTCAATTCAAGCCCCAGGGGTAGAATACTATGGCTATAGTGCCAGGGAGGGGATATTTATGCATTGTGGGGTTTATACACCATGGTGTTTATGATAATAATAGGGATAGAGGGGTATAGGGAGCTAGAATAGTAGAATTAGCTGTTAGCATGGAGAAACACATGAATAGGAGCTTAGATCAACTAAGTTTCCTTTTGAAAAAACAAATTGAAATAAGGAGTAGATCAAAATGAAAAGATTTTTGCACAAGAAATGTGGCTTCTTAAAGCCATAAGAATTCTTCGAATATGTAAATCTCAGTGCTTTGTGTATCTTGGGAAAGGGTGTTAGTTATGAGTAATATACATATGAAAACAGGGGAATTAGTCATGCACCAGTGTGTTGCCTTTTTTGCAGATGTTTCAGCAACTTGATCTTGAAAGAGGCAACTTTTCTGCAACCCCAGCTACCTACCCAACTAGATTTCCTAGCATTTTTTGTTCCTTCTTGTAGGGTGCACTTGAACTTGCAAACCCTCTGAATGCCTTTTCTTTTCATTGGCTTTTTTGCTTGCATCTCCTATCTAATACAACTCTTATTTCTTCCAAGGCCCCAGATTAAACAGTTGGGAACCTTTGTTTCTCTACCTAGCTACTTGACCTGCCAAGATTAAACAGTTTGGACAGATATCATTCTCTATACTACAACATGGAAATTGAAAACATGGCATGATCCAGATTAGACTGTTGGACCACCCATCAAAATTGAATTCTTATCAAAACTGATATAGACACTGCCTTCTTAGGGAAATATGGGATCTTTGCATTTGTCAAAGCTGAGCATATTTGGACCTT
>APFE030875780.1:167873-203588 GCA_000404065.3 Pinus taeda
TGGAAACAAAAGTGACTAGGTTTAACGACGCCGGAGCACATCTCTAGCCTAGACCTCTAAAAAGTGTGCGTTATGTTTCAATTCGTTATTAGATTCATTCAGTTCATTTTAAAGTTGATCTTGTATTAGGTTTCAGTTTTCAGGCATTACCGTATGTAATATCTCAAAATTCCCTAAATGCAAACTATATGCCAAAAAATGTCATTTCATTCGATGAATGCTTGTTACGAGAGGGTTTGAGAGCTTTCACGTAAACGAAATGATCACAAAACAACAAAGAACTTACCTAATGCAGCTAATGGAAATTAACAAACTTTTCTTCAAGATCACTAATCACTAATCAAAATGAAAAGCTCTAATTCTCATTAACTGATACAAAGCAAAAGAGACTTTTTCTTTTATGTTGATAGAAAAATTCACTAAACAAACTTTCAGAAATGATAACAAACAAATTCTACTCAATACAAGCACATTCAGTTCCATAAATCACAAAGCAAACCTCCAAAGAATGATAAAAATCCCAAAGAGACCAATGAGTCGTGTAATCTAGGCTCTGAGACAAAGCGAAATTCAAGTGAAAGCAAAGCAAGTCACCCAAATAACGCAGTAAGACGATTTACAACCACCAAACAAGTATAGGGGAGCAATCAAAAAGTCGACTGGGCCACTAAAGGATCAAAACACCTGAAGAAGGCTTGACACACAAAGCCACTAGATGCCCTAGGGCTAGAAATGTGAAATCAATGGAAAAAGGCAAACACACAAAGGGTAACGATCAAAGCTAGTCAAACAACACCCCAACACACTCAAGTAGTTGAAAAAAGGTACCCAGAACAAAAACCAAGCTCAAAAGGCTCAGAACCAAGCAAACTTCAAAAGTTCCCAGGCCTGGCGCGACTGTCAGGCTGCAACTAGCGCCTTTTAGGGATTGGCGCGGGTTGTCAATGAGCAACTAGCGCCAACTGGCGCGACTGTAACGCTATAAAAGAGCGCTAGTCAAGTTTTCTATGGAAAAATAAAAAACAAACAAGCCAAAGCTAAGTCAACAGTACCCAGGTACACCAAGGGGCAAGAAGCAACACAAGGACTCAACCGAGAAGGCTAACCAAGCAGGAGAAACCAAGAAACAACCAAGAAACAAGGCAAGTTCCAAGCCGTTTAGTTTGTAAACCAAACCGGAAATGGACTGAAGTGGCATTGATCTACTTTGCTAATGCAGAGCAATAGAGTTTTGAAGGCTATCTGGCCGTACTTCAGGCTCCGTCTAAAGTTGACAAATCAAACAACAAGACAAAAAGCCAACTCTCCAGTGGAGTCGCCAAATTGTTGTGGAGGTAAATCCCCTCTGCGGACAAAGGCGATCCCTACTAGCCCAAATGGGGTCTAGCAACAATCAAACAACGCTAACACGCAGGTTCCTAATTACAAATTAAAGACCAATGATGAGGGCCTACCTGGATTCCAACGCTAGTACTTGTGGAAGAGTCGACGCTCCCCTTCCTTTGCTCCGGCTGGTCACGATCCCCACGATCTCCGTGAACAGACACCTGCACATGCAAAGAACGACACAAACACAAGCATAAAATCCAATAGATGCAACTATATATCAGTCAGAAAGGATATAACTCATCATCATTACAAAGAACAATAAGAGTGGAGCCATGATGATAGTCGTCTATTATTGATAAACAAAAAAGAATACAACCATAGTTCTGATGTCAAATCCTCCTTTGGCTGGGTGACCAGCAGCACATGCCTTGCAAATCTTGTTGGGAATGGGGAACAAGCCTCTCCCTCCTTGGTTACTTGGACAAGAATCTCCTTACTTTAGATTTAGCCTTATGGGAATGAAGAAGGCTTCTTGCAGCATGAACTTAGCAATTCTCAGACTTTGGGACTTGAAAACTAGAACTAGAACTAGCTTGTCAAAGGAAAAAGGACAAGCTTTTATAAATAGAGGAGAAGGAGTTAGGATCATCCACAATATTCATGGGATTGGCTTTATCACTAAGAAGCTTCCATGAGAGGTGGAAAACTACTTCCCTCCTATGGAGATTCAAAGCCAAACTAAACCAACTCAAGATAGATTCAGTTCATGAGAAGGGTTAGGAAGAACCTTCGGATGTTTGTTTGTTAAAAAAATTACCCAACTTGGCTGGCGCGAGTGAAATTCTGAGACAGAGCGCCAGTTGCCGCGCCCTCTTGGGAGGATTTCCCCCATTGGCGCGAGTGATACACAGTGAAACCGTGCCAATGGAAAAAGGGCTATTTTTATGGGTATTTTGCAAAAGATGTCTTCAGGGCATATGAAGTTCATACTCAAGGGGATACAATGCAAGGGTTTCCAGGTCATGTCACTTCTCACAGGTCCCGAAATGAGTCCTCCAAGGTGCGGGAGAAGGGGTAACAGGGACGGTGACAAATTACTGTGTAAGAAGTGGCACTACTTTGCAGTTGATATATGGCTAGCATGGCTTTTAAATTATCATACTCATAAATTTGAAAGTACTTGTTCATATTGATCAGTCAAGCCTAGCAACCTCTTCCATTTCCCCATCAAATAGAGATGGTTTAATATTTTTGAATTTCCCCTCTAATTATGTTTTTTTGTCTCTCGTCTCCCTTAATGCCAAAAGCATTATCAGATCCCTTTTCATGCTCGATTTGATCTCCCTCGGTCTCTTGATGATTATCTTTTGGTGCATGTACTTTAGTTCTGTTCCCACCATCAAGTATGGGGTTTCTCTGATTTTCTCTGCAGAGAGACTTTTCAAGATTGTTTCCTACTCCAACTTCAATCACTCATTATCAGCACGCAAGTTAGCCATTTCTATCCACAGATGTTGCAGAGTCTCTAACAATATGGAGTTGGAATTATTAGTCTCTCCACCCAGCTGGACCCACTTCTCTGGATTAGCTTAAGAAAAGGGTATGGATCTGGAATTCGCTGAGGGTCTTCCAGGCGAAGGAATTCCAACTCCTCTCCTTATGATTCATTTGTTGTCGGTCACTGTGGAACAATTACAATTTGTTATAATTAAGTTCTCATTCAGGTCAAAACGTTGCAACACTATGATCTGAATTGGGTACCTGAGAATAACACATTGTTAATCTTCCACAGAAACTAAAGGTGAGGAGAGGAGCTAGAATTTCTTTGTCTAGAAGACCCTTGCTAGGTTTAGGAGTAGCGCTCTTTTCTGAAGCTAACCCAAAAAATGTGGGTTCAATTGGGATGAAAGTTAATAGCTCCAATGTCATATTGTTGGAAACAGTGCAATAGTTGCTAACAGAAATGACAAATTTATGTGCTAATATTGAGCGATTAAAGTTGGAACAATAAATAATTTTTAAAAGTCTTTCTCAGAGACAAAAACCAAAGAAATCTCATACCTAGCCTTAACGAAGGAAACATGACTGAATTTCATGCTCAAGAATAAAATCGTCAAGAGATTGATAGAAATCGAATTGAGCATGAAGAGGAGTCTGAGAATGCTTCGGGCATAAAGGGGACCAAGAGACAAAAAATAGAATAGCAGGGGAAATTCAAAAAAAAATAAACCACCTCTGTTCATGGGCAGTTGGAAGAGGATGCAGAAGCCTGATTGATAAACATGAATAATTACTTCCAAATTTATGAGTATGACAATAATCTAAAAGCTAGATTAGCCATATACCAACTACAGGGAAAAGTCATCTTATGGTGGAAAGAAGTGAAAAATATGAGGAATATTGATGAACAAAACGTATCATTGAACAATTTTTAGGAACATTTCAACCACAAGCACTTGACATAAATATTGTATAATGAAAAGGCGAAAGAATTTCATGATTTGAAACTGAAACATCAGATTATAGATGAATATATAACCAAATTCACATATATGTTGAAGTATGTTCCATACATTCGCGAAACCAAAGTAGAAAGGCTTATTAATGGTCTCTCGGCGTTTATGAAAGGAAAATTGGAATTTGACAATCCAAGAATTATTGATGAGTCTATTCACAAAATCCATCTTTGTTATCAAAAAATGAAAATCAGGGGGGAAAGTGACAAAAATTTGATGAATAAAAAAGAACGGAAAAAGTTTCCAACCAAAAATACAAAAATGACTAAACAAAAAACACTTTTCGAAAGCAACAAAATAGTCGCCCAAGGAAAAATCAGCAAAAGCTGAAGGTACAAAGATAAATGAGGCAAGGTGAAACATCCAACAAACCTGAATCAGTACCGATACAAAAGCCACCATTTCAATGTTGCAGTTGTGGGGAACCCCATTACTATAAAAACGTCCCCCACTGTGTTCACATAGAGGCGACAGCTCACATCCAAGAAGCTTTTACGATAGGCGATGTACCAAGGAATATACCAAAATTTAATGCAGCCTTGGATGACCACCAGGCTGAGTATCAACCCGCAATAGTAGGATTTGAAGGTAAGATTGTTAACCATCCTATTTATGTTTTGATAAACCCAGGATCAAGCTTGAGTTATATCAATCCTAAAATTGTGAAGTTGAGTCAGTTACCAGCTGTTAAATTCAGCAATTTGTGACTAGTAAAAGTTGTCTTGTTGAAATTGCGAGACAACAAATTAAAGTGACCCTAAATGTATTGTTGTTAGGATCTTATGATATATTGATTGGGATGGATTGGTTGGAGAGTCATTGGTCGCTAGTAAACTGTAGGGACAAATCTATTAGTTTCCTCACCAAGGAAGGAATCTAACATGAGATACGGGGTGTTAAAAAAATATTAAGTTGTAACCCATTACAACCAATCAGCTAAGAAAGTGCATTCATAAGAGATATCAAATTTATACAGTACAGGTGGGTTACAACAATTCTAAGAATAAAATGAGCACACTGGAAATCATACCAGTGATTCAAGAATTTGTTGATGTTTTTCTAGAAGAGATTCTTGGTTTACCTCTAAAAAGTGACATTGACTTTACTATAGAATTAATCCTAACTTCTACTCTAACTTCTAAAGCTCCATAACAGATGAGTATACCATAATTAACCGAACTCAAGATGTAGTTGCAAGAATTAGTTAACAAAGGATACATTCACCCAAGCATGCCACCTTAGGGTGCTTCGGTGTTGTTTGTAAAGAAGAAAAATGGTACCTTGAGATTGTGTATTGATTTCGGTCGCTGAATAAATTAACTATTAAGAATAGGTACCCGTTACCTAGAATTGATGATTTGCTTAACCAAGTTAAGAGGGCCACTGTATTCTCTAAAATAGACTTATGGTCAGGGTATCATCAAATAAGGGTTGAGAATGAGGATATCTGTAAAACAACATTTAGAACCTATTATGATCACTATGAATTTGTCATCTTATTATTTGGTATCACTAATGCCCCCGCCACTTTTATGATTTTAATACCTGAATTTTTCCACCTTTATCAAAACAAATTTGTTTTATTTTTCATTGATGATTTATTAATTTACTCCAAAACCATGGAAGAGCACAAGGAGAATTTGCGGATAGTATTACAAATGTTAAGATAAAATAGACTCTATGTGAAATATAGTAAATGCGACTTCTACAAAAAAACAGATCCAATAGTTAAGACGTTATTTCTGCAGAAGGCATAGTTGTGGATCCTGAAAACATCAGCACTATCATGCAATGGCCAGTCCCCAAGAATGTGGCGGATCTCTGGTCATTTATGGGGTTGGTTGGTTATTATCGATGTTTTATTGAAGGCTTTTTATGGATTCCTACCCCATAACTTCATTACAAAAGAAAAGAGAAGCATTTAAATGGTGTGCAATTTGTCAAGCTAGTTTCAATATTTTGAAGCATTTACTAACAACCGCCCCAATACTAAAAAGTTGTTGATCCTGAAAAATAATTTACAATATTCATCGATGCATGTAAAAAAGAGGTCGAAGGAAAGCTCATGTAGGAGTGTAAGGTAGTAGCTTATGAGTCTCGTAAATTAAAGCATTATGAACAGAGATATTCCGCATATGATCTAAAGCTAACAGCAGTGGTTCATGCTCTTAAGGTATGCCGATATTACCTGTTAGGAAAGATATTTATATTTGTGACGAACCATAGCATCTTAACAAACTTCTTCAAACAACCTAGCATGAATGCACAACAAACTAGGTGAACAACTTTCCTAAGTGAGTTTAATTTTTATATCAAACACGTAAAAGGAAAATAAATTTGTGTTGTTGATACATTAAGTAAGAAGTTACATTGTGTATATAAAATTTCTTATAGTCAAGTACAAATTGATTTCTCATAGTAGAAAAAAGAAGTTGTTTACAAGGATCCAGAGTACAAATTTCTATGGAAGAAAAAAGGAGAAAATTCAAAAAGCTAGAAAAGAAAACGACTACAATATAGATGGCAATAATTTGCTAATCTATAGGGGAAAGATATATGTACCCAATCAGATGGCACTTAAGCAACTGATTCTAGATGAGTTCCACTGAAGCTCTTATGCAACCCATCCTCGTTATCAGAACTACTCCGCATTAAGAAAATGATATTTTTTTGTCAGGGATGAGAAAAAACATTGCTCAATATTTGTCTAAATGCCTTGAGTGCCAGCAGGTAAAATCCAAACACCAACATCCAACAGGTCTACTCCATCCATTATCCATCCCAGAGTGGAAATGGGACGCAATTACAATGGACTCCATAGTTGGTTTACCTAAATTTAAGAAACCAAATGACTCCATCATGGTAGTAGTGGATAAATTGAGTAAGACAACCTATTTTATTCCCATAAAATCCACCTATCAAACTGTTCAGATTGCAGACCTTTTTATGAGGGAGATATTCAGAATGCATGGTATGCCAAGAGTGATAATCTCAAATCGAGACATAAAATTTTCCTCTGACTTTTGAAAAGCTTTGTTCATGGGCCTGAGTAAGCAGGTAGAGTTTAGCATTGCATACCACCCACAAATAGATGGGCAAACAGAGTGTGTGAATCAAGTGTTGAAGGATATGTTACGAATGTATGTGATGCAACAACCCACCAATTGGAAAGAATACCTCCACCTAGTTGAGTTCGCTTATAATAACAGTTATCACGAGTCCTTGAAAATGAGTTTCTTCGATATATTATATGAAAAAAGGTGTAGAACACACGCTAATTGGAACAGACCTAAGGATAAGTTAATTTTGGGGCCCAATATGTTAAAGGAAATGGAGAAAACTATAAAAAAAGATTCGTCAAAACCTGAAAGTTGCTCAAGATCACCAGAAAACTTATGCTGATAAGAAAAGAACCTTCAGGGAGTTTCAAATTGAAGACCATGTTTACGTACGAATTAAACCAAGGAAAAGTAGTTTGAGATGGGAAGGTTACACAAAATTAGCTCCTCGGTTTTGTGAGCCCTTTCAAATTTTAGAAAGAGTAGGACCAATTTCATATCAACGGGAACTTCCTAGTCATACGAAAATCCATAATACGTTTCACGTTTCTTTAACTGAAAGGACATAGAGGTAACAAAAATCTTTTTTTTTTTTTGTATATATATGTTGATTTGGTGTTAGTCTATTGTAAATATAAGCTCATGATGAATCATGTTACTAACAAGTCGAACCAGACAGAGAAGTTCTATTAGAACTCCTACGTATTCTCGGAGAGAGAAAAACAACGCTGCGGAAATGAGTCATTACCCAAGTTAGAGTGCAATGTAAGCACTTTATCCCAGAGAATGCCACCTGGGGGAGAATAAAGATTCCATGCAACAACCATATCCAGATCCATTTCAAGAACTGAAATGAACACCAAGGACGGTGTTCTGCACTAGGATGGGGAGATATAATCCCCTCAGATATAAAAGTGAATTTTATAGTTACTATCATTTACTTTTAACTGCTATTATGAAGGAAACAATTTTGTTTGTTTTAAAAATAAATATTGTTATTTGCTAGATTGAAGTAATAAAAAAAACCACTGAGAAGTTGGTATTCAGGTGGGACTCATTAACTAATTTTGAACTTCTAGATAGTTGGGCTAAAGGCAATTATCTCCTTTCTTTTCCTTGGCCCCAGAGATACAAAATATCTCAGGAGGGACAAGGCAAGGTTTGGCCAGAAGAAGAAGGAAATGGAATGAATTCATGGGTTAGAATGATTTTTTTATTTTTATACGTCCAAGGAAAAAGAGAATGTGGTTGCCAATGCAGTAAGAAAAATACCCCATATGTTCTCTCTAGTACGCTTGGGTCAATTTGAAGGAGTGCATGTTAGATGAACTCTTTGAAGATAGTTTCTATCTGAAGGTTGCATCAACGCTCTAGAGGGGGAAGAGGATATAACTAATGTTTGAGGTAATTAATAGCTTCCCATTAATATGAATACTATTTCCTCTTGCTTCGACAAATTCGAGCTCACCCCCAAGCTTTGGGGTCTATGCCATTGAACTAGATGGGCTATTGACATTTCAAGGAAGAATGTACACCCCGAGGGGAGTATATGAACAACCATATTCAAGGAGTCACAAAGAGAAATGTAATGTGCACATCCTAGCATGAAGAGGGTTGTCTTAAGTTGGCTGGAGCTAGAGGAAACTATCTGATCAAACTTAATTTGACATTCTAGATTGGGCTAGGAGGGCCTTGAGGTCTCGGGAGGTGATCTACCTGTGAAGGTTTCAAACCCAAATTGTGTGGGAAGTGGATCTAGGGTGGAATTTGGACATAATTGCCAATTCCGTTGGAAGGGAGGAGTAGTCCCATCCTTATTCCAACTTCTGGCTACCCTACATTAGCGATAAGTACTGATATTATCATGTTAATTAATTGATTAATTAACTATGTGATGTAAAGATCTATTACAGTTGGTATCATAGGAATTATTTTTAAGCAATAAGTGGAAACTATTAATGAAAAATTATATATCTTTGTAGAAAATGTTCGGGAAACAACATTCTGACAGGGTTGATTAATAAAGAAAATTCCAATCTCTGAATAGAGTAGTTGTATGTTGACCAAAGAAGTAAGAACTCTATTAATTGACAACATTTTGTTGCAGTGCTAGAAACACAAAAATTCCATGTAGAGAACCAATGTTAATTAGAAACAAAACAGTTAATATCAAATAGACAGTTAACATTCTGGGTGATGGGAGGAGATTGTTCTGCCTTTGCACCAAGAATAGAAACATCCCTATTCAGAGTCACAGTCACTAAGCAAGAGAAAAGAATATAGGGATTTTACCCTGGAATGTAATAAAGGAAGAAAAAGGGTTTGTAGGATTAAATAAGATGAAACCGTCTCAGAATGCAACTCAGAGGGTAGACGAGAACAAGGGTTGGAAAAGCACATTTGTTCTGGAATTAACTTACAATCCAGAAAGACACTTGAATGATAATTTAGAAGAAAATATCAACTCCTAGTAACAATGAATTCCATGATGTAATAAGAAGTAATGAATGATGCCTGAAACGTTTTGGAAATATCTCGAGCAAGAGGCACGAGCAATAGCAAACAAGGTTCAAATTGTCACCATGATCTTAGCAGTTATATGAGCCTATAAAGTCATTCTTTAAAAATGTGTAACCAAAACATTAAAGCATGGGGCAACCTTTAAGAGTTACAGAATAGGAAAAGAAAAGAAAACAAGATTAGACTTGTTGTAATAGAATGGTAGATAGGTAGTAAATTCGTCATATTAAATATCCAAGTAGCAATAATAACCAATAATTAAACGCCATTAACTGAAATAACGATTAAAAGAGAATTTTGTACATTTCATTAAAAGGCAGCGGAATTGTCAACCAATTTATGGGGTTAAAATAATGTGTTGTACATTCCATTCACAAGCAACAGAGTTAATTAAACGCCATCAACTGAAATAGCGATTAAAAGAGAATTTTGCACAATTCATTAAAAGGCAGCGGAACTATCAACCAACTTATGGGGTTAAAATAATGTGTTGTACGTTCCATTCACAAGCAGAAGAGTTATAAACCAGATTAATATTATCAATGTCAATCCAACCATGTATACCGTTTAAATGTGGCAACAGACCCAATAAAACGCAACCTTGACTACAACTCAGTTGTGGGAAGGCTTGGAGCCTAACCCTTCGAGAAATAGCAACAAACGCAGATAATAAGAAAGCCCCCCAAAATAAGTGAAAAACATCATACAATCATGAGTAGCTCGAAACCTTGGAAGATTTACTGAATCATAGTCCTTTGAGGACAGGTAACAACCATCAAGAATGGAAATCATGTCCATCTCTCCCCCGAGCTAGTTTCTTCCCAGAACAATTATTTGATAGAGACCACTCAAGGCTGTTCAAGGCATCAAGACCTTGCTAATGCAGCCCAAAAACTCAGACTTACAACCTGTCCTAAGGATCCCACTAGCTCAAGGATACCCTAAATGGCAGTGTTCTGCCAACCTTCAACAACATCCTGTTTCTGGTTTTGAAGCTTGAAGCTTCTACTCTCTTGTACCTCCTTCCATTAGTACCAAGTCTCCAAGGTCGCCTTAAGTTTTCTTCCCTCTCAGCCTCTTGGCTCCCTTGTCCCAACTTAGATTATTTGTCTCTTGGGAGAGGAATAAATGTATTCTAGTTGTCTGGTGAATGAAACTCTCTTTTAGCACTTTTTCCCGTAAGTTTATGGCTGATCCAAATGGATCCTAGAATGCTCTCTAAGTCTTCAAAATCTCTTAAAACCATGCCAAAGATCAAAACAATCGCATGAGAAGAGCCCTTAGAATGGCAGAAAAACACTATCAGGAGGGCAAAAACACGTGAAAACAATGAAAAACAGAGTATCAGAGGTCTGAATAGTGAATGCACAGTAACCATCAGATCTGGCCGATAAACGATCCAGCTGTAATCGGCGAATCGCAATTGGCGGTGGTAATCGACGCAGACCATATAAAACTTGCGACGGCAACCGGCAGAGTCAACTAGGATCATCGATCAAGCGCGCAGATCGACAGCCCACGTTGCATCGCCAGATCGCTATAGGAAAACACAATAAAGTGCTTACAATGGCCCGGGTTATCGCGATATGTGATTGCGATCAATCGCATCGTGATATCGCATCAGAGCGACACCATGGAGCAGGACCTATGCACATATATATGTGATGCGATCAGACGGACCTAATAATGAATATAAACATTGTTGCACAAGATTTGAGATCCGTCAAAAGGCATTTGTTAATGTATTTTCACATATTTTGTTATTTAACGAAATTTAAAGGGACATCACCAATGAGATAAGACATGAACCCGAAGGGGTACGCGAATGAAAATATATAATATTTCAGATCCGCCAAAGCCATTTTTCCAGAATTTTTAGTGTTTTTAACGTATTTCAAAATACGAAAGGAAACCTTGAAAACAAGGCTAAAGTGACTTGCAATATCGATGCAGGGTAGACCCGATAAGAAAATAGACCAGATTTAAGGAATTTTGAAATCCGAAATGAACGATGTTTTGGTGGAATTTCACAGTTTTGAATGCGTTTTCATGTGTTAACAGAAAACGACCACATTTGGGATTTCGAAGGATTTCAAGGGCCTGATGAGCCATTCCGTTACAGTACAGCTGGCCACCATCCTTGGAAACGTTTAGTAATGATTGCTAACGCTTAAAAAGGGATCTAAGCGGACAGATGTTGGGGAGACAGAAAGCCGAGAAGCTGAAACGAACAGGCAGCGCAGTTTGGCTTTAAAGCCATAGAAAACATAAGACAAAGGTAAGCAGTGCCGAGATAGAGCTAAGACAGAGACAGAGAGTTATTGAGAGAGTCTGTGTACTCAAAGAGGCTTGAGGGGTTAAAGTAAACTCTTGTTGTTGTATCTGTTGTGTATTGAGTCTCAAATTGAGCTCATACTATTGTAAAACTTTGCTTGAAGACATAATAGACAGGACATCACTGAAGGCTGGACCAGGAGATGTAGCCCAAGAGTATTGGGTGAACTCCTCATTAAATTTGTTGTGTTATGTGTTGTCTATTATGTTTTTGTTTACTGCTTCATTGTCTGTGTATTCCGCAATATTATCGATACATTGCATAAAATAACGTAGGCACATCCAAGCACATGACTCTGTAGTACCTTATTAATTGTCTTAGATCTCATTATCATATCAAGTGGTATTAGAGTATTAGGTTGCTAAGGTTAGACAAGCTTGTGCTGGATTGTTTCTGAATGCTAACTAGGTCAAAGCTCAAATCAGGAGAAGGAGAACTAGTTTAGGCTAACCCAGAAATTGGGAGAGTCTATTCGAGGAGAAGCATGGCAGAAGAGATCCCATTGGAATCAGAATCTCAGTTCATGGACAGTTTCATGGCCATGAGAGCCATGGTAGAAGAGATGTATCGAGAATTCAAGAAAGGTTGAGGTGAAAGTACTTCCACCTCCAAACAAGACAAAGGAGCTAAAGAACCTTCTCTAGATGCCCTAGAAGGCAAAGGGAAAGGATAAAAGCTTCCTACACCTCCTGATAGCCCTGAAAACAAAAAGAAGAAAACATCTTTGATTAAACTAGATGTTAAATTTGATTTGCCAATATATGATGGAGAATTAAATGCAGAAAAGCTAGATAACCGATTAGACAAATTGATGTGTATTGCAAGGTGTAGAGCATTGAGTCAGACAGGAATAAAATTCAGCTGGCTAGCCTACACCTTGGAGGAACTGCCTTGGTATGGTGGGAAGGCAGGACACAAGCTGACTTGAAGAAGCATGGTAAAATTCTTTCTGTCTGGAGTGAATTTGTTTCTACAATTAAAAAACAATTCTATCACTAGCTTATATGCAACAAGCTATGATGAGTTGGCAAACTTTTTGTCAATTAAAAGGGCAAAGTGTACAAAGCTTTACCCAGGAATTTAGAAAAAGAGCTTTGATTCTAGGCATTTCTTTAGACTTACCTGAAACTTTGATGAAGTATATAGGTGGTCTGCATAGTTATTTGAAGCACACCATTCTCATGTTTAACCCTACTAGCATAGATGAGATATATATTCAGGCTACACATCTAGAGGCTAGAGACAAGAATGTGAACCCAGAGATTAGGGGATCATCAAAACCCACTGCAAGAAAGAACAAGGAAAAGAGGAAACAAAAATTGAAAGAGAGGAAGGCAAATGCTATACAGAAAGCCAAACCTTCATGCACTCACTGCAAGAAGGATGGGCATGATGATGAACATTGCTACTCTTTGCTTCTGGATCTGAAACCCAAGAAGTTCGATGGCAATAAGAAGAAGGTTGTTGCTGCTGAAAGATTTGGGGTCACACTCAGGTGATGAAACAACCATCATAACCACAGGTATAAAAAGTAAAAATTCTGAAACATCTACAAGTAATTCTACACAAACTATTGATAGTGAAGAAAATGAGAGGAAAAAACATGAGATTTTTCATATTAGAGTTATTTCCAAGCATCGAAAGGTTGATACTTTATTTGATAGTGGCTCACAAGTAAACTTTATTTCTAAAGCAATTAGGACTACTAACCACACCTCACAAGAAGCCATATCCATTAGGTTGGGTATGTGATAAAGCAAAGCTAAAAGTGACTAGACAATGTAAACTTAGGATTTCTTTTGGGTCAGCATTTGTAGATGAGGTTGAGTTAGATATTGTTCCTTTGGATATATGTGGAATTGTTTTAGGAACTCCTTACTTGTATGATAGAAAAGCCATTTTCTATAGAGCTGAAAATAAGTATCAACTCGTTAAAGATGGAATCAAATATATTGTAAGAGCTCATAAACTCAAGAATAATTATACTATCATAAACTCAGGGCAGGTGAAGAGAATTGTACATTCATACAAGCAATTTTTACTGATGGTTGTAAAGGAAAAGAAACCTAATAAAACGAATGTCTTTGAAGGCTGTGATGCTAAACAACGAGTTGATTTAAAAAAAGTTGTTTCAGAATATGATATCCTATTTAAAGAACCTAAAGGTCTGCCACCCAAAAGGGAAATTGTCCATGATATTAATCAATGTTGCACTAATTGTTATCGGGATAATTTCGACGCGGGGAAAAAATCGGAAAAAATCATAACATACAAAAATATTCATTTTTTTAATATCTAAACCATCTACAACATAAAATAAATACATTGACACATAAATATTATAAAAGAACTAACATAAAAGATGTTTAATATCATTTCTAGTGCTACATCACACATAACAGCGAATCATGTCCTAAATAGTAAGTCGTGACTCATGAGTCCCAACTCAGCGTCAAAATATCAACAAAAAATAAAATAATGCATCTCATGAGTCATAATGTCATATACAATGAAATGAAAAAAATAACTAAAGTCTAATACTATTGATTTCCTTTGCCCCTCTTGTGAGAAAATGCCACAGCTTTCCCTTTCCCTCCAAATGTAGATGTTGGTGGAGTTGGCAGTGGACTCTACTGTGCTCCCAGACATATGTTGCCCATACAACTTAATGATTTGCACACATCTGTAATGATTTTCACACAAGAACCAACATTCTTTCTTGAAGATTGTGGTCTTTATTGCCTTGAACCAATGATCTCTCATAGTCACCATTACTTTTGAGACCAACTCCTCTGTTTCCGCATTCAATCTCACAACTACCGACCCATACACCTTTACCTATGTGTATTACACTATCAGAGAAATTCCACATTGTTACACCACAATGGTACAATGTTCCTGTCAGGGCCAATCTTTCTTTCCTACCACTCTACGTGCTTGGCTATGGATTTACATGACCAAGAGCCTACCCAATATCAGAAGCTCCCTCCATCAGAACTTTTTAATAACCAACTGTTATAAAGTTTTGATTTTTGAGCTCCTTCTTCTTAGCCCTTACCGCGCTTCTTACCAAAGGACCTCTGCATGTGACCTACCGCTTAGCATTAAGGTGCTAAGCCTTCAACTCCTATTGTGTGTCATTCTTCCTTAGTCAATAACAAACTATTGTAAAGTTATGATATCCTCAATCCTCTAATCATCGACTTCCAATATGACATCATCAATGCCACATTGCGACTCCTTAGAGGTGACACGTGTCACCCAATTATGGCCCATTAAACCACCCAATATGGTTGAATATGCCTGCCACGTGTCCTACTGTACCGCCACGTCATGTTGACGTCTTCTGCCACTGTACCTTATTGGAGCCAATCGAATGTTTCCATGTGCCCTTGTCGGAGCCAATCACATGTGGCCATGTGTCTTGCTAGAGGAGAGAGATGAGGCCCCGTCAACCTTGATTTTGCACCAAAATCCTTTGTTAATTTTCTTTTGGCATTCCTTGGGCTTTTAAAGGCTTATCGACACTTATTGGTATTGTAACTTTTTAAAGGTTCCTCACTTGAAAAGTTATGATATTGTAATCCCAGATATGGCGATGTCTTGATACACCAATCTCCGGGATTCTGATATCCTCCAACCTCCAATACAACCTACTCCGATGTATCGCACCTTCGATACTCTGATATCGCTGATATGCCAACCTCCGACATTCCAATGCATTGATACATTGATCTCTGGGGTTTCGATCTCATAATGGGTCAATACGTTGGTCTTTGATCGTTGATATGATGTCCCTCAATTGCCAATGCATTGATATGCTAGCCTTTGATTGTTGATGCATCAATGTTGACCTCCAATCACCGATGTGATGATATGTTGATGTGTCGATCTTCCGATCTTCAATATGTTTGACCTACGATATTCCAACCTTCTTAGGACTTCAAGTCCTTGATCATCGGCATGCCATAACTTTTGAACCAAGAATCCATTTCTGGAATTCCGCATATCATTGGAAAGCTCTTCTAGAGCACTTTCCAATTGAGAGGGTCTAGTGTAGGTTTTAAACCCATATGATATTTCTAAGATGGATCCAAAATCTCTGCCACTGTTTTGTGCCTTGACTCTCCAGATAACTGAAATCACAACCACCAAGTTGATCCTCTGCATGAAGCTTGCAACTACCCTGGACTTCCTCCTAGTCCATCACTATAATCATCAGTTTATGGCTTCTCCAATAAGCCTGCTACTGTTATGTTTCTCTACATGAAGCTTGCAACTACTGTGAGATTCCTCTTGGGCTATCACTGCCAACATATGTTGCACCAAGAATCCAAGATATTTTGGTTGACACCAATGCCAACACTCTTGCCAATAGTTAGGCAATGAAAATTTCCCAACACATCTCCCCAGAATGAATGTTGTCATCAATGCCAACACACTTGCAAATGCCTTCACTAGGCCATTGGCCATCTAGACAATGCCAACTATCCAACACCAGTCTACCACCATAGCTCAAGGCTTGATATCATTGAAGACTCCTTACCTCTAAGAAATAACGAGGTGGATAGAATAGCACCCTCGAGAATACATGTAGCAAGCAACAAAATAAGTGGCTTGGCGTTTCCATGTCATCAAGCAATCCATGCCTGGGAACTTTTACTTAACATATGAAGCATGATGGCCAACACGTTCTTCATGCATGGATTATGAATATTTGTAATATTGTTTTGTGAATGTTTGTAATTCATGTATACTCTCACTGGTACTAAAGTAGTTAAACTATTTCAGTTATTTTAGTGTTTATCATATTGAGAATGTTCTGTAATGGTTTCTATGATTGTCTCATGTTTGTGGACTAATATGTTGGATGTTAGACAAATCCTTATTGTTTGTATTGGTTATAATGATTGTCGCATCTTTGTGGATTATTTTGATGGATGTTATACAGATTATTCTTGTCTACGTGTGTTTATACTAGAGTGGTATTATTACCCCTCTCTTAGAGGCTCACTTTTCTTCCCCATTGTAGTAAAATAACATTGACACACCCACAATTGAACATTCATCAGGCACAGTCACTTTCTTTTTGAAGGTATGTATGCATCCCTCCCTTTTACTGATTGTTAGAGCTAAGGCAAATCTTTAAGAAACCGACAACTAGGCCATATTCTGAATGGAGCTCCTATCCCAAACGATGTGAGGTCTAATTGGGACCACATATCAGGGATACCCCTTCAATGTTGGCTGGTCTAGAACCATCAACATTTCTAGCGCTAGAAGGAGGGCTGCTAGATTTTTATGGTTGATAACCTCGCCCGCCCAAATCCTACTTCTTCCAGTCAAGGAAGCAATATACCTACCACCTCCCCTACTCACATTCCTGAATTTGGTGATTCTTCTCAACTCGGTCTCAGACAGACTTACGAAATCTCTTATGAAAATTAAATGTTGAAAGAGATCCAAATAATTGATCATGTCAATGACTTAAATCAAAATATAAATAATTATATGCTCATTCAAAAAAATAAAGAGAAACCCTCAAGAATTTCATATTCATATGGTAGAATCAAGGGTTATAGAAAATACCATATCATGGCCTCGCATCAAGTGTAGTCAGGCTTCTAAAATCTAAGTGTTATTTCTCTCTTAATCACCCATCTCTCACTTTCAAATGAGAAAACAAAGTTTTTTTATACAAAAGGTTTGAATAACTATCTTTTGTCACCATCAGAATAATAAAAAAGAAAATAATAACTATATTAAAACTCCTTTATGTTTTCAAAACTATGGAAGACTTTTGTATACTCTCAGGCTTTTGAAAAAAAACTTAATGATCTCCCCTTAACATTAATCCTCCTTTTAAATGCTTGCTCAAATCTTCAATCTTCCGGTTATTAATTTCTTGCATGAAAAAAAGAAAACCACTTTAATAATTATATATTGAATCATAATAGACTAGGGTAAATATGCTTCATACCTAATTTCTTTATTTGTTTCACAATTCCTTGAGGATAAAATATGTGGGTAAAACCTCATACCTTGTGCTCATTTTTTAATACATGCTTTCTTGATCTAACTCCCATAGTAAATAATCTGGGCAAACTCTTTCAAATATAAGAAAACTCTAAAATTTGTTTTATGAAAATATATTTGATGGTTTTTTTAATCAATTCTTCATAGTAAACCATTATAAATCTTCCTGAACTTGTAATTAAAGCCCTAACTTCTAAAATATATTTCACATGTATGAACTTGTAATTAAAGCCCTAGCTTCTAAAATATATTTCACATTTATGAATTAATGCAAGCCCTAACTTCTAAAATATATTTCACATATATGAACTTGTAATTAAAGCCCTAGCTTCTAAAATATATTTCACATGTATGAATTGATGCAGGTGATCATAACTAAAAATAGATCCTCAACCAACACATCTATGAAATTGAGATAAACATTTTTGCAAAGCTAAATATATCGTGAGGAAAACCCTAAAATCGCACATAGGGTACATGCTTAGTAAAAACTAGGGATTATGGCACTTTTAAATCAATGGTTCTCTTTTTACATCGGGTAAGGAAAAGGGAGTGCTTTATGGAGTGTTTACTCAACCGATGAAATCCCCTCATTTCACATTGGGTGAGAAGGTAACGGTGGATTAACCTCCCTCCTTTGGCTCAATGACATTCATAACAGTGGATTAAAACTCCTTTATGTTTCAAAAACTATGGAAGAATTTTGTATACTCTTGGGCCTTTGAAACAAAACTTAATGATATTCCCTTTAACATTAATCCTCCTTTTAAATGCTTGCTCAAATCTTCAATCGTTTGGTTATTAATTTCTTGCATCACAAAAAATAAAATCAGTTATTTAATAATTATATATTGATTCATAATAGATTAGGGTAAATATGCTTCATATCTAATTTTTTTATTTGTTTCCACACAATTCCTTGAGGAGAAAAGATTTGGGCAAAACCTAATATCTAATATTTGAGTAAAACCTAATATCTTATGCTCCTTTTTCTTGATCTAACTCCCATAGTAAATATGGGTAAACTCTTTAAAATATAACAAAACTCTAAAATTTGTTTTATGAAAATATATTTGATGGTTTTTTTGAATCTATTCCTCACAGTAAACGATTGTAAATCTTCCTGAACTTCCAATTAAAGCCCTAACTTCTAAAATATATTTTACATATATGAATTGACAATAAGGAAAATTTTAGGGGCTAATATTCACAGGTGGGCTAATTTTCCAAAAAAACATTTGCCAATTTCCATATTTTCTAAAAATATTTGCCCAAATTTTATAGTATAAAATTATTTTACCTTAAAAATCACCAAGACCTTATATATGCTGATATAAAATAATTAGAAATCTATATACTTTTGGAAAATATCACCAAACATTGTATTATTTGTGTACTAGAGACTAGTGAAATTCGCCAAATTTTCTAAACTTTAAGATAAAATTTCATCCTTAAACTTTTCAAATCTATATATTTTTGGAAAATATCACCAAACATTGTATTATTTGTGTACTAGAGACTAGTAAAATTCGCCAAGTTTTCTAAATTTTAAGATAAAATTTCATCTTTAAACTTTTCCCTAATTGACTCAAGTGATCATAACTAGAAATAGATACTCAACCAACACATTTATGAAATTGGGATAAACCTTTTCACAAAGTTGAATTTATGGTAAGGAAAACTCTAAAATCCAAGCTAAGGGGGAGGATTAATAAAAACTAGGGATTAGAACCACTTTTAAATCAATTGTTATCTTTTTACATCGAGTTAAGAAAGGGGAATGTTTTATGGAGTGTTTACTCATTCTTAATGAATGGTCCTCATTTCACGTTGGGTGAGAAGCTAACGGTGGCTCGATGACATTCATACGAGTGATGTCATATTTTGGGCCTCATGCATAAACTTGGTATAATGTTTCGAAGGCTTCATAGGTTTTAATAAATATTTTAATATTAACCTATGACTAAATATTTTAATATTAAAGCCTTCGCTTAATGGAATACACATATTTTTAAATGTTATAATTTTTTTTTTTAAATAAATGATTGTGCATTCTTCATGCTAGTGCAAGATGTTTGTAAAATATTTAAGTAAATATTTATAAGTTTTTGTACAAATGCAGTATTCCTTGTTACATAAAATCTTTACATGAATATTAAGGGCTTTATTAATTAAGAATGTTTAGTCAAGAAGGTTCTGAATTAAGGACAAAGATTGCAGATCTAATTCAGGAAGGCCAAAGGTCTAAATCACAAGGAAGACAAGGTTGAAGAAGAACCCAAGAAGGAGGAAGGAGCAGAAGGTTGACTATCATTAACTAAGGATCTTGTGTCTTGCTCTTGGAGTGGCAAATAGGTCAAGGGTCTTGGACTTGGTATTCGTCAATTGGAATATCTATATGAAGAATAATTTGTTCGGGTTTTCCTCTCAAGTGGGAGAGAGTTTAGCCCTAGATGATAGCCTATATTTTGTGTCTCTTTATGGTTTATGCATTGGTAGTTGTTTGATGAAGAAGATCACTAATAACCTAAATAAAAAAAGATTCTAATCTAAAGAAGTAAAAAGCATTCACAAGCAGTTACTAATAGAAGAGAAATCACTTAATTTCTATGCCCTAGATTTCTCAATAGAGAGGAGTGTGAATAACAATGCTAACCCTGCAAATCAACAATAGTACTTGCACATCACAAAAATATTATTATTTTTATACTAGAAAAATTTGTCCTATGAGTTATCTCACTGAATGACTAATCAAATCGAACGAAAATGAGATGGCGTAAATTTTAGTACTAAGTAGGATGTCCTAGGACCACAATCCAATTGGAATCGATCAAAAATACCCTTGTTGACATGTTAAAAACTAGCAGAAAATTACTACTCTGAAAACTAGAAATTCAAGAATCAGTGAGCTAATCAACCTACCAAATGCTTAACCTAATCAAGTGAACATGATATGGGGTGAATTTTTTTATTAATTTAAATTATTTTAGGACTCAATCCAAGTGGGAACAAATAAAAATAGATTTTTTAACACATGCTAAAATTCAAGAGAATATTACTACTATTTTGCTACAAGAGACTTCCAAAAATTCCATAATTGTGAAACTAGGAAACCAATCCAAGTAGCTCAGTCATGGGTGCAAAGCTATTATAAATATGAATGCATAATTCTTATGACTCTATAAATAACCTAAAAAATAACTTACTTCAATCGTTTAACTAATAACCTACAACAAATGAAGCATGAATACTAAATGCAGAAATAAGAGATGCAAGTGAAAAAAAACATTCAAAGAAAGTAAAGAAATTGCATGTTAGGGCTTTGAGGCTCCTGGGATGGCCAAGACCAAGGATACTCAGAGTCCTATGAAGGAAACCAAGCTTTAGAAACTGAAAATGGCATCAAACTTCATTATTATAGTCAATCCAAGTACATCCCTCCTAGAAATGAAAGAAGAGTTGTCAAATAACAAGTTTTCTCCTCAAGAAGACTAAGAAATACCTGCCCTTAGAGGCAAATTCGAATTGGTACTTCTAAAAATTGATGGGGAAGCATCCTCCTTGAAAGGAGACATCTTTCCTCTCCAAAATACGTCAAAAAGTAGATCTGGTTCCCAACAGTAGGAATCTTGATTAAATGACAGGGAGCACATTCTTAGATTTTCTCAATCACTCGAGCTCCAAAATCTATTCAATAATTTCATAATATCATATTTATTTATTATCCAATCTTGGTCCATCCTATAGCATGGAGAAAGTCCTTATATTATCTCATCCATAATTTACTCAATATTCTCTACATATTCTACAAAAATAAATAATAAGAGGCACATAATATGAAATTATCTCTAAACCTTCCTAATAAACACATTATAGCTCAAAAACATGTCATCAAATGAAAAAAGAGAGGTTTAGTGTGCTAAAGGAAGGTTACATAGGCCTTGAATTTTACCTATTTAGGAGGCCCATCATAACCGCCTAATGAAAGTGTTGCTCATCCTCTGAGCAACTTAGTAACCTAATCGTACCTCATTCATGGCCTTGGTGACCTCCCTAATATGTCCTATAGTTATTGTACACTTTCTTGTAGCAATGTTCTATTTTCCTGTAACAATTTTCTACCTTCATGTAGCAGGGCAAATTCTTCTTCTTCTTCTTCTTCTTCTTCTTTTTTTTTTTTTTTTTTTTTTTTTTTTTTTTGCTCCCCTGGTGCTTATATTATTTTGAGAGGCTTGGGGTGCTTTCATTTGGCCTCGAAGGAGGTTATTTCTTCAGTTTGCTTCTTATTCTCCTTTTCTCTTCTGTTTTTGTTTTCTTTTTTCCAGAAACGTTTTCTTATGTTTCAAACTCTTCTTTTTCTTTTCCACCCTCTTCTTCTTTTGCAGAGTCATCCCTGACTATCTCTTCAAGTTTTAATTAGATCCAGAAAAGCTTCCTTATCAATGTCTAGAAAATATTTTCCTCCTTGGTTCATCTCACTCCCAAGGTTAATATGGCCATTATGCTAAGAAATTATTCATTTAGATGGATAATTAGTCTCCTCACAATAGTGGTAGCATTGTCTGAGGTCGTAGGCCTACTACAAATTCATGAGTAAAACCCCTTGAATTTCTCAAAGAACTCCAACCATTGGTGCTTTGTAAATATGTATTTGATGGGAGGGTGTTGGTGGATCCTTGATGTGTTTCTGGGTTCTCTTCTATTAAAACCGCCCCCCATGATCCATACTATAGTTTTCCAAAGTTGTTACAAGGGAATTCTGTTATCAATTATCAATTTTCAAAGCAACTTAGAGTTTTAGAGGAGAGATAAGAGGAATAGTTCTCTTTTGTTGATTAGGGGAAGAAAAGTTGCATGCCCAATTCAAAACAAGTTCATTCTACTATTATCATGCTTATCTTACAAGAAAATTACATACCTTCAATTTCTTTTCACTTTTAGGAGTTTTCTACAGGATTCTATTATTGACAAAATTTGAACAATTCCACATGCTTTTTATGCATAGGAGGTGGGGAAAATTGGTTACTTTCCCTTCCCTTGGAAGCTCCTTCGTGGCTTTATCATTTTGGTGACAAACTTGCTCAAAATCGAGGTTTTTGCAACTATTTGGACTTCCCTGTAGTATGATGTCGTATCATGTAGCAGTTTGTTATGATAATGTAGCAACACTTTCCAGGTCTTGTATCCCCTCTACAAAAATCTATGAAATTAATAGCTCAGGTAGTTTGTCCTTAAAAAGTGGTGATGGGCCTTCTTAGCTTTATAATACCTTCTTCTTTTTTTATGCCAAATGAGGCTTGAGCCCGACTTATGCTATTAGTGGTTGGGTGGTTGGCTCAACACATTGTATGAGTCGCCCCCCACCTACCACCTTCTTAAACCAACGAGAGGCACATTGGCTCTAGCCTAATGAATTTCGAGAACCAAAGATCAATATAGCTTTGATGGCCTTGGTTTTCTTGCTCATCTAGATCATCCTGTATGTCTTCTTCTTCCATGAAATTAAGATCTTCCTCCTTTTCTTGATTATCCTCTTGAACACATAGAGGATCTGATGGTAAGATTATTGGAACTTTCTCAATCTTCGATTCTAATATCTATTATCCATAAAATTGTGTCCATGATTCTTTGGTCTCCTCATTTGAATCTTGTTTTTTTTTTTGCATTTTGTCCTTCAATGGCATCAATAGAATATCTTTTTTGAAATACTCTTCCAAATCTAGGGTGAATACCATTTAGATCAATAGGAGTTTGGAAGTGTTGTACCTTAGCATTGTAAATGGGTTTAGTTACTTTATTGTTTGGGTTTGGAAATGGTCGTACAGGTAGTTGAGTGGGAGTAGATCTTTGAGATCGATGTGGTTGGGGTTGTGGTTGTGGTGGAAGTGGATGGTATGGATAAAATGAAGTTGTTTATGGAGTATAATGAGGAAAATATTGAGGATATTGTGGATTTCTTCCATAAGACCCGGGCCAACCATGTTTCCAATATTGGTTTTGGGGTTGAGATGGCCAAGGTTGCCAAGTAAAAAGGGTGTGTTCCAATTACATTTACATGGTTGTGCATAATCTTGAAATTGTGAATTAGGTTCTTTCATCCTACCAGGTTGACTAGGATTCCATGGTCTTCTTGGAGCTATATAGCATAGTTACTTTGATGATTGACTTACTCCATTGTCCTCCTGGTAAATTTTCATCAACCTTGGTAATGATGGGAAATATTTAGTAGCATGTGAGTTTTGCATGGATAACACAAATATCAACATCCTCTGTTTGCTCATTTTTCATTCTTAACATTTCTACTTGTTCACTTAGATTGTTAAGAATTTATGTTTTAAAGTTATCAAACAAATTTCCAAGTTCAACTTGACTTACCAATCTCGATGTTTATTTACTTACTCTTTCCCTTTCTCTTGATACACGCTTGCATATTTAACAAATTTATTCAAATGATAATTGGTATACATCACCCCTAGTCATGTGATCAAGGAAATCAATCTATTCATCCCTAATTGTTCTAAGTAAGAGGGTTTTTAGTGTGTCAAATCCTAAATTATGTAATTTTTCCCTCTTAACATTCTACATAAATCTCTTTATTAGATACTCAAGAGTCTTATCTTCTATTTGAGTCATTCTAAATATTTCTTCTTTAAGATCACGATCTTTATATTTTTCTAGAAATATCTTTTGCATATCATTCCATGATCTTAACAAATTAGTCCCGAAACTCATGAACCATTTAAGAGCTCTATCCTTCAATGTTGTTGGAAACAATTTCAATTTTTGAGTGTTTAAGAAGTAGCCATAAGATCTACAAAGGATTTAAAATTAAAAGGGAAAGGTTTTAGGATCCTCTAACCTCATACCATGGAAGTTAGGAAGTAAATATGGATGGATATTCTACGTATGAACACTAATATTATTATATTGAATGGGAAATCCAAGAGGATCTTCCTCATTGTCATCATCTCCATCCATTTCTTCTACCTTCTCTGCCACCTCTTCTTCTTCTGCATGTAAAAGTGGATGGTGATGTGGTTCTTACTTCACCACATGATCAAATGGGTGGGGGAGGGGAGCAGGGGTCGGTTTGGTGTTGAAGTATTTTTTTTCTTTCTATTTTTATATAATAAAAAAAATGAATAAAAATAATGTTATTGCAATGCAATTTTTTTTTTTGAAATGAAATATTCCTAATACAAATGTTTTCTGTTTTTGTGGCAAGTGAAAGAAATAAAACAACTAAGAAATATAACAATGCATACTTTGACACCTCCTGGGCAATGGTGCCAAAAAGTGATGAGCCCCAATATTGCAACAAGAATGTTGCAACTCCCAAGACTACCAACTTAAATTATTAACTTCAGGTTCATACAAACTTAAGAGGTGTCGGCACTATATTTGCAACATACAACGTGTCATTCTTTTGATCTAATGCAATTAAGTGAATATCATGAAATCAAAGCTTAAACTAATTGCAGAAATGGAAATGTTACACTCTTTATAAGAAATGGAAATGATGCTAGCTCAAATGTAAATTCTAACTCTAATTTCATAAATGTAAAGGCGATACTACTTGCATAAATGTAAACATCAAGATACTTGTAGAATTTAAATGTTGCATTGAAAGGAAATCTAGTATATGAAATGGAAATAACAATGCTTGAAATAGAATCACTAGCTTAAGAATAAAGAAAGAAAACTAATATAACTTGCATAAAGGAAGGAGCATGTAATCAATCATTGCATTCCAAAGAGGTTAGGTCCATTGATAGATTTCATTAGATACTTCATGTGGCAATCAAGAAAATCATTATTGTGCTAGCCAATTCATAAAATTGTCCACTAACCCTAATTTTGAGATGTGTTGCAGGGGTAAAAGGGAAAGTCTGAACTGGTATTTAGTCTTCCTTCATCATGGTTTCAGAGCCTAGGGGACATTATTCAAGGCTAGGAAGAAAAAATATCCTTAAAGGGAAAATATTTACAAGTTTACACGATGTTACATGATGCTACATGATTTTTACAAGATTGCTACAAGATTACCCTGTTTTGTTACAAGATTGGATATGTGAGCATTTTGAGGGTGAAAAAGGTGTTCTAAAGGTATGGAAAATTATGGGAGGTTAAATGAAGGTTTTATGAGACCTTTTTCAAGCCTAGTACCCTTTGGGGGTCCATGTGGCACAAAATCCAATGCACATGGTGGCCTTCATTAACCCATAAATGTGTTCTTTGTGGAAAATGTTTTGGGAGAGTTGTGAGATAAAAAGAAAGAGGTTTAAATGATAACGCTTAAAATAAACAATAATACCAACACACCACAAAAATATTATGATTTTTATACTTGAGAAAACTAAAATACCTAGAGTGCCAGCCAATCTATCCTCCGAGTTATCACGCCAAATGAACAAGCAAATCAAATGAAAATGAGATGGGGTGAATTTTGTTAGTAAGTAGGATGTCCTGTGAATCCAATCTAATTGGAATCAATAAAATATATCATTGCTAACATGTGCTAAAAAGTAGCAGAAAATTACTACTTTAAAAACCAGAAATTCAAGAATCAGTGAGTTAGACAACCTATCAAATGACTAAACTGATCAATTGAAAATGCTATGGGGTAAATTTTGTTATTAATTTGAATATTTATAGGATTCAATACAAGTGGGAACAACTTAGAAGAGCTTTGTTAACACGTGCTAAAATTCAACCGAAAATTACTACTATTTCGCTACAAGAGACTTCCAAAAATTCCAAAATTGTGAACTAGTAAACCAATCCAAGTATTTCAACCATGGATATGACTTTGCAAAGATATTCTAAGGATGCATCATGCTTGTGTCTCTATAAATAACCTAACAAACAACTCAATTCAATCAAATGACTAATATAACCTACAACAAATGAAACATGAATACTAAATGCAAATATAAGAGATGCAAGTGAAAAAGACATTCAAAGAAGATAAAGAAATTGTGCAATAGGGCTATGAGGCCCCTGGGATGGCCAATACGAAGGATATTTAGATTCCTGTGAAGGAAACCAATCTTTAGAAACTAAAAATGACACCAATCATCATTATTAGTGTTAGTCCAAGTACATCCCTGCTAGAAATGAAAGTAGAGCTACTAAATACAAGTTTTCTCTGGAAGAAGACTAAGAAATACATGCCCCTAGAGACAAATTCGAATTGGTACTTATATAAATTTATGGGGAAACATCCTGCTTTTTCCCCTCCAAAATCCCTCAAAAAATGGATTTGGTTCCTAACACTAGGAATCTTCATTAAATGATAGTGAGCACATTCCTATATTTTCTCAATCACAAGGAGCTTCAAAATCTGTTCAATAATTTCATATTATCGTGTTCATATATTATCCAATCTTGATCCATCCTGTAACAGGGAGCATGTCTCTATATTATCTCATTCAAAATTTACTCCGTCTCTCCATATTCTGTAAAAATAAATAATATTAGGCACATAATATGCAATTATCTCCAAACCTTCCAAATGAACACATTATATCCTAAAAAAATGTCATCAAATGAAAAAAGAGAGTTTTAATGTGCTAAAGGAAGGTTAGATGGGCCTTCAATTGTCCCTGTTTGGGAGGCCCTTTAACAACATCCAACTAGGGTTTTCTTTTAGGATTTCTATAGTATCGCTTGCGGAGCACCACTGTGGTGCACTCGTCTGGGCTACAATTCCCTCATACAAGAACATCATTTTTAGAGATAAAAAACCTCATCATTTTATTGTTGCAACACCTCATTTCCCATCACCAGACATCAATGGACAAGTCATTGATCCATATTTGGGTGATGAGGTGTTGCATTGATCTACTTTTTAGAGGGAAAGATAAGGTCCTAATGGTAGTCTACTAGCATAATTGAAAACAAGGTAGATGCATGCCCAAGGCAGTGAAATACACGAAATTTGAAGTGTAACCAAAGATAATGGAAAAATACCTCCAACACGTGAGATACCACACCTTTATCCATAAGTTCAAGACATGTGGCCAACTAAAAAGGATTTAATCAGTTGGATCCAAAACAAATGGCAACCAAAGGGGAAAATAGACTTAGAGCTAGGGGCTAAGCGATTTTTAACAATAATTTCTTGAAACTCGGAGGATAGAACTAGGGTTTTTTAGAATTAGCCTTATTTATTCAACAATGAATGCCTATACATGTGCTTTTAGAAGGAGATATATAACACATAAAAGGAAGACTTCCTAGCAACCCATGTGTTGGTGTGGCTTTTCTCACTTCCTATGGAATTGTAGAATGAGAAAGTCTTGGAAGGGATTGGGAAAACAAAGAATACCTCTTTCAAAGTCTCAAGGGCAACTAAAATATGCAAATACACTTTGTATGCATACATATGCATATATGAACATTTTGGAGCCTTTCTTGACCTCTATAGACATATATTACCATGATGAACTACACCAACAATCTCTGGACTACATGCATGTTCCATTCCACTGTTGCAAATGCCATGAATATGACCACTTATTTCAAGATTTCCTAATTAGTCGAAAGGAAATTCCCTAAGAACAATAGTGGCCAAAGGTAAAGGAGAGGGATGGAATGACTTCTCCCGCTCTGCAACGACTCTAATTTTGGGTAGGGTTCTCAGGTCTTTTATAACAAGTTGAGGGCTATGCCCTTATGCTCCACACCTTGCGAGAGCCTTGGGGATCCTTGGTACTCCTCTTTTTCGTCACCTTTCCTAGCATCCGGCACTGGGTCTTCCACTTTCACATCACAATAACTTGGTAGGTCGGTGGATATGGAGGTAGATCTGGTCGACTATACAGACGGCTCGTATGTATTTGTACCCATCTGGACAACTTCGCCCCCTCCCCTGTCATATGCATCATTGTCTACACCACCAGTCTCGTTGGTCGGTTACCCTAGGGCCGTTACACCAACTTTTCCATATGACCCTAGCTCCTCGTGTCTGGATGTCTCCCCACCTGTAGGTTCGCAACCTTGGTCGGGATTTGATTACCTTCCCCCTTCTTCGACAACCCTACATTTCCTAGCTACTTGTATTGGCTCTACCTACCCCTCTCACCCACTGTGCTACTCATCTATTCCTCATGTTGTTGAATTCCCTCACATTTCACCACAAGAACTGACATCTTTCCCACCGGATCACTTTTCTGGGCCTCCTCCTCTTCGACCGGAAACCCTCTGCCATTTTTTAACTGCCCCTCACTCATCAGGTTCTTTTGAAAGACCCCTTAAAAACTTGGAAGACTGCAACTCTGACCCAAGGTTTGATGAATCCCTATATCCCCCCACCAAGCCCTCCTCCAATCCCCAGGCTAATAAGCCACCCAAAATAGTGAAGAATTCCAAGTTTGTCGAAGTAAGGAACATGGACGTCTCTCTCAGATTTGATGAAGGGATTCAAATGGAGGATGTTGTTGATATAGTGGATCGTGTTCTGGTCGGATGTGTTCACGGGCGATCATATTCCATTGCTAGGCTTCGATAATGGATCATTGAAATTTGGGGTTAGATCCTCTCTGTACTCCCATCGGTTACTACTGTCTTGCGTGGTTGGTTTGCACTTTTGTTTCTGTTGGGTGCAGAGCCTAATTATCTTTTGTATTCAAAGGTTTTAGTTGGATGTATACCCCAGGAAGATTGTACACCCCTCCATGCAGGGGGGTGCGGGGGTGAGGGGCAGCACCCCCAAAGCTAAAAATAGATGTAAAATTTCCTTGTAAAAGTATAGTAATTTTAAGTCAATCTGGGTCGTTCATTAGGCGGATGATCTGACGGTAGAAGTTATGTTTAATTTAGGGTTTTTTTCCCTAGAAGGCAACCCCTCGCTATATATGAGGGAATTCTATTGCGTCTATGAATATATGTATTCTGAGTGAGGAAGAGAGAGGAGATTGAGAGCGAAGAGGGTCTCACAGCGGATATGTTGTAGGTTCTATCTCTTCAGTTTACCGGATAATATAATAAAAGAAGGACTGGCTATTTCTCCGTGGACATAGCCCAAACTGGGTGAACCACATATATCTGTGTCTCTCTTGTTTTATGAATTTTTTGTGTTTATATTTCTACAATATTTATGTGTTCCATTTCTCTATAATATATAATTTTCTAACAACTGGTATCAGAGCCAAAGGTCTATTTGGCTTATAAACTCACAAGAGAGAAGGGTTCCTGGTTTGAGTGGGAGCAATTGCGGAAGATGGTAGGTTTAGGGTTGAAAAATTCAACGGCCAAAACTACCAGCTGTGGAAGATGCAGATGAAAGATTATCTGTATCAGAGAGATATGTACCTACCATTGAGGGGAAAGACAAAGAAGCTGACGAGTATGACAAACACATAATGGGATATTCTCGACAGAAAGGCACTTGGAACAATACGGCTATGCCTAGTGGCGTCGGTAGCATTTAATATTTCAAAGGAAACGACAACATAGGGTTTAATGTTGGCATTGGCCAAAATATATGAAAAACCCTCAGCCTCAAATAAGGTATTTCTTATGAAGTGTCTATTTAATATGAAGATGTCAGAGGGTGGATCTGTTGCAGACCATTTAAATGATTTTAATACAATTACAAGTTGGTTAAGTTCTGTAGGGGTAAATTTTGATGATGAAGTTAGGGCTCTGTTATTTAAGTGATCATTGCCAGAAAGTTGGAATGGTTTAGTTATGGCCATTAGTAACTCTGTCTCTGGATCTAGTATTTTAAAGTTTGATGATGTTGTTGGTGCAATCCTTAGCGAGGAAATGCGATGGAAAAGCTCCAGTGAGACATCAGGTAATGATTTTACTGCAGAGACTAAGGGGAAGAAAAATGGAAAGAAGAAAGAGCTCTAGATGTTGCAGTAAGTCAAGAAAAGGCATATCCAAGTCCAGATCGGGGATAGTGTGCTGGAAATGTGGGAAGAAAGAACACTTGAAGAAAGACTGCAAGTCTCATAAGGGAAAAGAAGGAGACGCGCAACAAAAAACTAATCATGAAGCGAATGTAACAGGTGATGCGTTGCAAGATGCTTTGATTCTTTCATTCAAAAATATTATTGATGCCTGGGTGGTAGATTCAGGGGCCTCATTCCATGCCACACCTGATAAGGAACATTTTCATGATTATGTTCAAGGAGATTTTGGACAGGTTCGATTGGGTGATGATAAACCATGTAAAATTGTTGGAATGGGTACAATGTTCATAAAACAGCAAAATGGAAATCAATGGCTATTGAAGGAGGTAATGCATGTCCCAGATCTAAAGAAAAAACTAATTTCAATAAGGCAGTTGGGAGGTGAAGGTTGCATAACTACTTTCACAGATAAAACCTGGAAGGTCACTAAAGGATCCCTGGTAATAGTGAAAGGAGAAAAGGTTGGTACATTGTATTTATGCAATGGTATTTCTAATTCTGTTAATGCTTTAACCTCTACAGGGGAAGATACGACATTGTGGCATCATAGGCTCAGGCACATGAGTGAGAAGGGGATGTAAATTCTTCACTCAAGAAATTTGTTACCAGGTTTGAAGCATGTTGATTTAAAATTTTGTGAGAATTGTGTTTATGGAAAACAGAAGAGAGTCGGATTCCTTAGAGTTGGGAAAGAAAAGAAGAGCGAAAAACTAGAGCTTGTGCATACAAATGTATGGGGACCTGATCAGGTATCATCTCTTGGTGGCTCTTGTTATTATGTTATTTTTATTGATGATTCAACCAGAAAAAACCTGGATTTATTGTATTCAAAATAAATCTGATGTATTTGATACTTTCAAGAAATGGAAAGCTTTGGTTGAAAATGAGACAGGAAAAAAGTTGAAGTGTCTCAGATCAGATAATGGAGGTGAATATTGCAGAAAAGAGTTTGATAGGTACTGTTCAGAAAATGGAATTCGTAGAGAGAAGACAGTGTCAAGAACACCACAAGAAAATGGCATGTCAGAAGGATGAACAGGACAATCATGGAGCGTGCAAGGTGCATGAGATTGCATGCATGATTACCTTTACAATTTTGGGCAGATGTTGTAGATACTGTTGTTTATCTAATAAATAGAGGGCTTTCAAGTTCCTTGGATGGTGGTATTCCAGAGGAGGCATGGATAGCTAAAAAGGTAGAATACTCTTTTTTAAAGACTTTTGGTTGTGAATCCTTTGTCCAGAGTAAAAAAAAAAAATAGAACAAAGCTTGAGCCAAAAGCAAAGAAATGTACCTTTATTGGATATGGTGTTAATGATTTTGGTTATCGCTTTTATGATTATGAAAAATATTAAATCATTAGGAGCAGAGATGTAATATTCAATGAAAATGTTTTGTATAAGGATCAGCTGCAGGAAAAGAAACAAGAAAAAGAAAACAAAGAATACACAGAGCTTGACGATATCACAGGAAAAGTAATGGTGCCTGAAAATCATAGTGATCAACAGCTAGAACAACAACCACAATAGCAACAAGCACCTCAAACACCTAAAAGTGGTGTTAGAAGATCTACCAGGATAAGTAGACCCACTTAACGATACTCTCCTTCATTATATTATGTATCGTTGACTGATTCTCATGAACCAGAATGTTATGAAGAAGCAGTGCAGGTAGAAACCAGGAAGAAGTGGGAGCAAGGCATGAAAGAAGAGATGGACTCCTTAGCACATAACCAGACTTGGGACTTAGTCAGGTTGCTAGCAAGTAAAACAACATTGCAGAATAGATGGGTTTACAAGTTAAAGGAAGAAGATCGAGGTAGAAAAAGGTATAAAGCTAGACTTGTGGTGAAAGGGTTTGCACAGAAAAAGGCTATAGACTTTGATGATATATTTTCTCCTATTGTGAAAATGACTTCAATTAGAACTATTATAAGTCTAGTAGCAGTTGAATATTTGCATCTTGAGTAGTTAGATGTAAAGGCAACCTTTCTCCATGGGGATTTGGAGGAAGAGATATATATGCCGCAGCCACAAGGATATGAGGTAAAAGGGAAGGAGTAACTAGTGTGCAGGTTGAAGAAGAGCTTGTATGGCTTAAAACAAGCTCCAAGGCAGTGGTATCTAAAATTTGATAGGTTTATGTCTGAACAAGGTTATACAAGATGTCACTCTGACCATTGTGTTTATCTCAAAAGGCAAAATGATGGAAGCTATATTATCTTGTTATTGTATGTAGATGACATGCTTGTTGCAGGTTCTAACATGTAGGAAATAAATGTGCTCAAAAGGAAATTTGGGTGCTGAAAAACAAATCCTTGGTATGAGAATAACTAGAGACAGGAAGAATCGCAAATTAACATTGTCTCAAAGTGAGTACATAGAAAAGGTGTTGAAAAGGTTTAATATGCAGAATGCAAAACCAGTTAGTATACCTTTGACTAGCCATTTCAAATTAAGTAAGGAAGAGTGTCCCAAGTCTCAGGAAGAAATGGCTCATATGTCTAAAGTTACATATGCATTAACAGTTGGAAGCTTAATATATGCATAATGCTTGATATTGCACATGTAGTGGGAGTTGTAAGCAGGTACATGAACAATCCAGGAAAAGAACATTGGATGGTGGTGAAGTGGATACTCAAGTATTTGAGAGATACCACAAGTCAAGCATTATTCTTTGGTGGTTCAAACATTGCTCTACAGGGATATATTGATGCAGATATGGCAGGTGATAGAGATAACATGAGGAGCACAACAGGGTATGTGTTTACTGTAGGTGGAACAACTGTCAGTTGGGTCTCAAAATTGCAAAGTGTTGTTGCACTCTCAACAACAGAAGTAGAGTATGTTGCTACTACAGAAGCTAGTAAAGAAATGATTTGGTTACAAAGGTTTATGGATGAATTGGGTAAGAAGCAGGAGTTGAGTAGGTTATACAATGAAAGCCGGAGTGTCATACATATTGCAAATAACTCTGCATTTCATTCCAAGACTAAGCATATACAACTCAAGTACCATTTCATACGGTCAGCGTTGGAAGATGGACAGTTGAAGCTGGAAAAGGTACACACTAGCCATAATCCTACAGATATGTTAACAAAAGTTGTAACCAGGTAGAAACTGAGAATCTGCTCAGTTTCAATTGGTCTTCAAGTATGATGAAGAAGATGAGAAATAGCTAGGTCCAAAGTGGATTCATTGTCCAACAAATGAAGCAGTGGTGGAGTTTCTATAATCAATCTCCAAGTGGGAGATTGTTGGGTGTGGAGCCTGATTATATTTTGTATTCAAAGGTATCGCGACCTTTTGGGATGGGAAGCGCCCTCGAAGCTAAGAATAGATGTAAAATTTCCTTGTAAAATGTAGTAATTTCGTAGTCAATCTAGGTCATTCATTAGGCGGAGATCTAACAGTAGATGTTATGTTTAACTTAGGGTTTTTTTCCCTAGAAGGAAACCCCTCGCTATATATGAGGGAATCGTATTGCATCTATGTAGATCTGTATTCTGAGTGAGGAAGAGAGAGGAGATTGAGAATGAAGAGAGAATTACAGCGGATATGTTGTAGGTTGTATCTCTTTAGTTTTCTAGATAATATAAAAGGAAGGACTGGCTATTTCTCTGTGGATGTAGCCCAAATTGGGTGAACCATGTATATCTGTGTCTCTCTTGTTTTATGTGTTTTATGTGTTTATATTTATGCAATATTTTATGTGTTCCATTGCTCTGTAATATATAATTCTCTAACAGAAGTAACTCATCATAATCATTGGCGACATTAGCCCATCTGGAATCCATTACTGCAGCATACCCTGTAGAATGAACCTGACAATCTCGGTAGTGCCTCTACCTCATCACATCTGAACCTGAAGATCCCAAACCTCCATAGGGTTGCTCCCTCTAAGGCTAGACTACCTCTGAGCCTACATGATCTCCATTAGCTAATTTTTGCAAGTACTCATCCTCCTGGATCAAATATCACTCATGTAAATCCCTCCAATCTTAGATATGAAACATCACGATTTGATGAAGAATCTATCCTACCAATTTGAAGTCCATCACATTGTTATGTAAAAAATTAGTTAACTTAGGTTTAGTATTTAATTTTAATTTTAATTAGATGAAAGGGCACGATCATAAGATCATGCCCTTTCCCAAAGGGTGCCATGGCAGTATATAAGCCAAGCAACCCATTGTAAATCATCATCTCTTTGTAATTCATTTTATATATATAGTATATATATATAATATATATATATATATATATATATATATATATATATTTCTGTTATCCGGAAATTTTCCGCTCCATTGGTATCAGAGGCATCGAATCTTCTCGCTTGTGCAGGTTTCAAGCACCTATACGCTGCCATATTCACTAGATCAATCCCTCATTGTTCCACTGCTTGCAACCCTCAACTCCTCACTGCTTCGCTAACCTAAACTCTTCGTTGTTCCGCTGCCATCGTTTTGCATCTCCACTGTCAACACACATTATACCTCTGTCCCACAGCAATCCGACGACCAAACCCCGCTACCTGTTCCGTTGCCTTTCATCGTCCTCGACACTTACCGCAAACCCCGACCCTGGTCAACCGCCTGTTAGTTTTCACCCTGCCCCGAAATACCCCGTCGCATTGTCGTTTTCCCAGCGGCACCACTGTTCCAATTCCTTCCGTTCAGGCATCATTTCACACGTGGCTTAGTGCATATAAGTGTGGTTTGATACACCGGTTACAAGCCATAAGATTTACGCTAACATCGTTGTAAGGTAATCGTAATCGTTGGCATTGTATACACCGTTAATTGCGTTAAACGCTGTGATACCATACGAAAGGTCAACAGGGTGGCATAAGTTTGGTTCAATATAGTAGTGGTCAATATAGATATAAATGGTTCAGAGTCCATATATAATTATATTATAACAACTAAAAAAAAAATTGCGGTGTTATTTGGATGCTTTTTTGGACAGTCAACGGTTTCCATCAAGAAACGTGA
>APFE030875780.1:203943-216656 GCA_000404065.3 Pinus taeda
AAAAGAGGGGGGAAAACCCTTAAACTGGCAAATAAATACACACCTCCGCAAACCCGCTCAATGTCGACAATGACAATGGCGGAATTTCAAAAAAGGTTGTTGGATGCAGAGCAAAAGATAAGTAACAACCACGACGAGGTCAGTAAAAGATTAAATGGAGTCGAGGGCAAACTTGGGGAGCAAGCGGACAAAATCAAAAATCTTCAAGATACGACAAATCGAATAGAAATAAAGATGGAAAATTACCATGCCCAGACAGAAGCAGGGATCAAAGAGGTCCTAACAATGCTGACAAGTCTGTGTAAAAGGTCGAATTGTACACCCGAACAACTACTAAAAGAAGGTGAAGAGAATCAAGAAAATGTCTCGTCAGATTCAACTAAGTCCACAGAGTCTCATGACAAAGTTGAATCCCCAAAAAAATCAGCGACACCCCACCAAGAAGCAAGTAACACTGCCTTTACAAACAAGCAACTTTGGGATACCCTTAATAATCAACACCCTTTTTTTGCTCAACCATTAGCCACATACCAGAAGAGGGTAAAGGTTGAAATGCCTAAATTTGATGGGAACGAAAAAAACAATGTTGCATGGATAAATAAAGTAGAAGAATACTTTGAGATATATGACATCACTGACGATGACGAAAAACTCAGACATGCATCCATGGAAATGGAGGGAGAAGCATATAACTGGTATATGTGGTGGAAAAAAACAACACACGTCATTAGTTGGAGAAAATTTAAAGATGCATTCTTCAAAAGATTCCAAGGTGTAAAGGAAGAAGAATTCTTTTCAAAACTCATCAAATTACGACAAAAAGGAAGTGTGGATGAATACACTCAAAAATGGGAGACATTAGTAACACGAGTACCTGGGTTATCAGAATCTCGTTTGATTCAATCATACGTCTCAGGACTTAAATCCCATTTACAAGCAGAACTTGAGATGCATGACATTACATCTATAGAGGAAGCAAGACAAAAAGCAAAAGCAGCGGAAAAGAAATCCGAACCAATATTTTGGTCAACAGCGGAAAAAGCTTATGCAAGACGAAGGATACCCCAGTATGTGGACTCAAATAATACAAGATATGTTCCACCACATCGTCGTGAAGATGAAAAATCTAATGTGGAAATGCAAAGGATAAAAGAGGGTAAATGTAAACGTTGTGGTGAGAAGTGGGACCCCAAACATAGATGTGCTAAAGGGAAAGAACCAAAGAACCTATATAATTGTGAAGCAACCAATGATTCAAACAGTGAAGATTATGACATAGAAGACATAGAAAACGCCCCAGAATTCTCACCAGAACTAGATGATGGAAGTATTCCACAAGTGTCATTATTAGCTATGACAGGCATATCACAACCTCAGACTTTAAAGTTAAAAGGACACATAAAGAAGAACAACATAGTGGTTCTCGTCGACTCTGGAAGCACACACAATTTTTTAGATGCAACCGTGGCAAAGAGACTCAATATATTTTCGTTTCCCTTACCAAACATGAAAGTGATGGTAGCTAATGGTAAGAATATTGAAAAGGTAGGGAAATGTCATAAGGTCAATTTGCAGATTCAAGACTTTAATCTAGAGTCTCCATTCTTCACGGTACCATTAGGAGGAGTAGATGTAGTCTTAGGTATCCAATGGTTATGAACTTTAGGTACTTATGCCGCCAACCATCAAGTATAATTTATAAAATTCAAATGTGGAGGTTAGACGTACAAGCTACACGGATTCCAAGCACCGAAAAATCAAGTTGTATCATCATCTCAAATGATGAAACTAAGTCGAAAAGGAGCACCCGCTTATGTAGTACAATGTCACCAGTTAGAGATGTTATCTGCAAATATGACTAGAGAAGAGTTACCAGAGATACAAGATTTGATTCGGAAGCATGAAAAAGTATTTCAAGACCTACCTATGAAGATGCCGCCTAATAGGGAAACTGAGCATACAATAGAAGTCAAGGCAGGGTCAGACCCTGTCAACATCAAGCCATACCAATATCCACATCACCAAAAAACGGAACTTGAGAGATTAATCCAAGACCTTTTAAAATGTGCGACCTTGATCATCTTGGAATATCTGATCAAGTGGAAGGACTTACTCGAAGAAGACGCCCTCTGGGAGAATGAATCATTCTTCAACAACATACGTCGTTACTTCTGCTTTGAGGACAAAGCATTCTTTTGAGAGGAAGGCAACGTTATGTAAAAAATTAGTTAGATTAGGTTATTATTTAATTTTCAGTTAAATTAGATGAAAGGGCACGATCATAAGATCATGCCCTTTCCCCAAAGGGTGTCCATGGCGGTATATAAGCCAGGCATCCGCAATTGTAAGAATCATCATCTGTAATTTCATCTTTTAATAAATTATTTATATATATATTGCTGTTGTCCAAGAAATTCCTGCTTCAAGTTCAATGGGCATTCATTCCTAGGATGCCTCCTAGTGCATCTTGGACAAAAGATGGCCAAGGCTTTTCTGCTTCCTCTTGCTTCCTTTTAATGTTCATGGTGTCTAGTTGCAAGGCAAGGGTTTGAAACATCTCACTTTTGAAGTCCTCCAGCATATTTCCAATTTCACCCTTGATGGATGAGTTGGAAGAGGATGTAATGGCCATAGGTTGACTACTCCTACCCTTTTTCCTGATTGCCCTAGAATGGTTTCTAAAGATAGTATTGATATCTTCATAGGATAGTTGGTATATATCTCCTCTTGCTAACAAATGCAAGGTATCTAGGATATCCTCCCTTACTCCTCTAAGCAGGACCAGCTTCAATGACTCAGTGTCAAGTGTGCACCTGGCCCTTTTGTAACTGAGCTGGAATCTTTCTTCATAGCCTTATAAGGATTCATCCTGGCCTATGGTCATCCTAAAAATCCGTTCTTTAGTGTCTTTTGACCTACAGTAGTCCCTATATTTGTTGTTAAATGCCTGCTGCACCTGAGCCCAAGTTATGATGCTATCTCCAAGTAAACCCATGAACCAGCGCAATGTTGCATCCTTGAGGGTATATGGAAACAATTTTAACTTTTTCTCATCCTCTATATAGTCATAGGTTTGGCATATAACAACAAACTCAAATAGGAAAGTGTTAGGGTCCTCTGTGGTCAAGCCATGGAAATGAGGTAGAGCAGAGGGGCTTATATTCTTCATTTTAGTGTCCCCATTGGTTTCCCTAATGGGGAAGGCACTCTCAATTCTCTCTTTGTTTCCTTTTTCATATTGGTTTTCAGCCATTGGTTCAGTAGGAATGGATTCTTCCTCTTCTTCTTCCCCTATAGGTTCTTCAAATATGTCAGGTTGCTCACCTAAAGGTTTTTCCAATTCATAGTCACCGAAGAAGAGAGAAGGTTGATTGTTGAATGTAGTGGGGGTATTTGGAAAGAATTTTCCTGAACTATCCCTATTCCTACGAGGCATGAAAGGAAATGTTTTTGGTTTTTTTGTAATATTTTATTTAAAGCTGGAAAGTACTCTACATAAGTGAAATTGTTTATTAAATGAAAAACTACTAACAAAATGGAAACTACCTGCTGAATTGAAATTGTTGAATGAAAGACTACTGACAGAAAGAAAACTACTTGCAAAATGAAATTGCTTAATTGCATGAAAAACTACTAGTAAAAGGAAACTACTTGCTGAATTGAAATTCTACTTGCAGAATGGGAAGGAAAGCAAATAAATGTAAAATGAAAGAAAGAAACTATATTACTTTTGCATAAATAAACTAATGGAAGAAAATTTAAGACTAGAAGTAGAAGAAAAGAAAGTTAGAGACTAGAAATAGAAGAAGGAGCAGTAATCACTCCTACTCTAACACCTCCCCAACAACAACGCCAAAAAGTGATGAGCCTAGGTATTGCAACAAGAATGCTACAACTCCCAGGGCAACAAGCTTTACTTATCAACCCGGGGTTCGTACAAACTTGGAGGTGACTGTGCTATATACACAAGTAGAAGTGAAGGCACTGCTTGTTGTCACTACTCATCTGGCAAGAGACCCCAGTGGTTCCAAGCCAGACTTCTATAGGGTCAAAAGAAGCTTGATTTTCATGGAAGGAGGGAAAATATATTCTAAGGGAGAGCTACTCTACTGTAGAAATGAAAAAAACAACATGCAATCCTAAATCACACCATAACCTAATTAACCATGGAAACAACTAGACTAAGCAAAATTGTTGAACAACACTAATCTAATGCTAACTATCTAATTTACAAAAGTAAAAGAGCATAAAATTATCCAAAGGTGCAAGCAAAAGAAACTAAGCTAAGTCTGTGTTTGAGTGGAAAAACGGTCGAAGATCAAAATTGGTCAAAGGAGGACGTGAGGGAGCAACAACGCATAAAAACCGTTGGATCGGGCGGGTGAAAGGAAATTGAACAGGTGAGATCGGATCCCAGGAGGTTACGTAGGTAGATGGGTGAAAAAGGTTAACTAACAGGATGGACGGTTGAGATTATGTCGCAGAGGTGAAGTCAAGAGATGGACGAGTGGAATCAATCGGCAGATGGACGGCAGAGATCGGCCAAGCCAGTTGGCGATCGGGTGAAGCGACATCCATTGGCTCAGATGAGGCAGATTGACGGTGGGAGTTTCATGCGATAAAGTGATCGGGTGATGCGATGGCCATTAGATCAGGAGACAGATCAACGGTGGAGATGGAGGCGCTTAAAGGAACATGCAGAAATGAGGGAGCAAATTTAGAGGGCGGTAAGCAGTATATCGCGTGCCCTCAAAGCTGTAAGTGGTTTCCTAAAATTTTAAGTGATTAGCCTCTCCGGCCGACACGTAGCATGGGGAAACCCCTCATTTTGCGTGCCTTCGGGCGGGTAACGATCAGACTGAAATCGATGCGATATCGCGCAAAGGCCGTCGAATCTAGCAAGGCAAATCTACGGTGGAGATTTAACCGAGAGGGTTAGTGAGCGGGTGTGTGATAGCCATCGAATTTGACAAGGCAGATTGGCGGTTGGGATTTAAAGTGCACAAAGTCAAACGCTAAGAGTGAATTCGGGTTGTAACTGGTCAGTTTTGTTGTGTGAATCAATATATGATTAAAAATCATTTGAATGTGGATTAACAGCTTCTGCTCAGATTTTCATGTTGAAGGAGAATGATAGGGATGTGAGGGAGATCAAATGATGGGAAGACAGCCAAGGAGCAGATGACCATTAAAGGAACAGAGTGATATGAAATGAGCTCAGTGACTGTGTTAAACAACAAACTCCCTGTGCAGACCAAAACACTGTGTTTTTGGGGTTGCTGCAGGGTTTCTTCCTCACGTCACGGTTCTAGAGGGAGGAGGTGAGGCCGAGACACCTGTGAGCAACCTTGTGGATATTTTCTTTGTCAACCTATTGGTTGAATGAGAGCATAAATGGAGGCATACTGAATCACAACTAATCTACTCTGCACTATTGTAATGAGACTGCAACTACTTAAACAAATAAACAAAAAACAGGAAGCTACTTTAGTGAATGAACAACAAATCCATAAATCTATGTTGAACTATTGTAATGAAAATGCATCTACTTGAACAAATAAACAATCAAACCATGCATATATGATATTGTTGTAATGGAAATGAATTACTCCAACAGATGAACCAAAAGCTATGTTACTTAACAATACAATAAAGAGGAGCTTTGGCTGCTAGGGTCGGGCCCTAACCCAAGAGCGTCAGCCCTCTGAGTTAACTCAGTGTTGGCTTAGAACAAAACTCATATTCATTATAAAAACATTTTATTACATCAAGAACTATTGCAGGTCTAGTTCTACATTCAAAAGTTTGAATTCTTCCTAACTCTTGGTAACTGACTACTAGTGAACAACTAAAAAAAACTGAGGTCCTTAGCCTCTCTATTTATACATCTGAAGTCTCCAACAACTTCCCTCAAAATTAGGGAGGTACAACTCCCAACTTAATGATAAAATTGTGCTTTCACTTTCACTAGCTCAGTTACCTTCTAGTAGGGAGGCTTGGCTCCCAACTCAAGATAAACTCGTACTTTCACTTGCTTGGCTATCTTCTAGTACACCTGATTTGGTTGTTTGCACCTTTACTTGCTTGGCTACCTTCTAGTACTCCTGATTTGGCTGTGTGTAATTTTAGCTGATGGCAGGATATTCAAATGGAGGGGCGGTAAATGAGGAGGATTTATCTCCTGTAATTCCTCTCCCTTGTCCCATTCGAGTTTTTACCAAGGTCTTTTACCATAGTTCCTTATTTTTATATTTTTATCCCTGCATTTTCCTTGCTTTTATCCTTTATTCCCACATTACATGCACATTAGACCACAAAGAAAAATATCAAACTCTAACTCATCTAATAAGAAAAATGTAATCAAAAGTATGCAATAAGTTGTGAGAATAGTTGGCTTGACTAAGCTAGGAGGTGAATTAAGGTTGATTAAGGCCCATATAATTACTCAATGATGAGGCTCATAAATTCCTCTAGTTTGGGTGACCTACACCAGTGGAATTTTCAGACGTTTTGGGATGGCGGATCATAGTCCTAGCATATTACACCATGTTTTCCATTTTTCCGAGGATAATTTGAATTTTTCTGGTTGGTGAATTTTCATTGTGGGACATCATTCTAACTTGACGTTACAATCCCCAGCAGATCTGATCCCATTGCATCTTGGTGCTGGTGGCTTCATTGGCTTGAATGTGGTATTTATGTGAGTTGGTGGACATATCATATGATCAGTACAATACTAATCCATATTGGCGGTGAAATCGATTTTTATATTCTTCCGAATTAGGGTGGGTGGGATCTCAGATCTAGTTTGTTCCTTCGTAAAATGGGCCTATACTTTCTTCCATTAACATTCTCTATATTATTCCTTCCTCCACTTTGTCTATTTTTCGATCATAGTGACATTTCTATATTTTTTCCATATCAGTGTGGAGATTTACATTTATGATTGACATCCACTTTCCTCGGGGGATGTTGAGCTAATTTATTAACTAAATTAACACAAGTATTTAATTATCAATCTGGGTTTGTAAAACTTGGAGGAAAATCCACTATATATGGACATCATATATAATCAAGTTTAGAAGATAAAATTTGGAGATTTAAAGAAGTACATATTACAAATATAAACCTATTTTAACAATTTCTAATTCATTTGTGTAATATATGAGGGAAGAGGCTACTATCTTAGGAGAACCAGGTTGTCCTTCCCTACAATACTACTTTCATGAAGATAAATCTAATAGCACTAATTAACAATGGCTTATGATGCAGAAGATGTAAAAGAAGAGGCTCCTAACTAAGAAGGTCCAAATTGTCCTTCTTCACAATCCTACTATGTCACAACCACCATTGCTTCAAACCAGAAATGCATAAATAACTTCAAATGAGAAATGGAGAATGAAATTCAATTTTAGATCAAGATCAAATAGAAGGGGAATTTAACTTAAATTCATTTGTGTCCCTTCATATGTAGATTAGAATTAAACCAATATTCATTCAGCAATCATCACACATCTTTAAATACCATTTGAAAACAAAAACTAGTCTATGAAAACTATGAAAATTGAACCAAGAAGTGTACTTAGCTTGGTGTGGGGGCCCTCCACCCTTGCCTTTCACACTTGAAGAAATATCAGCTACAAAAACTTCAGTAAATCAACCAAGCACGAACAACAAATTGGAATGAAACAAGTTTTTCAAATTAGCTCCCAACTCCAATTATACAAAAGTTACATACCAATTCCCTCCAAAAGCCATCAAAGTCTTGGCTTTAAATAGAGGTTTAATGAAACAAAATGATCTATATTATCTCTAACACTCATATCTACTCATATCCACCTATCTAAGTCGAAATCATCCAATTCATCCCAAGAAATATGGTCAATCCCATAAAATCTCAAAACTGCCCTATTTCCTAGGGATTTTCTGGTGACTAGTCATGTTTGACCAGCCTTGACCGGGCCTAATAAAGCTTGTTCTGGCCAAACCAAGTGGAGTTAGCTCAGTCCTAGTTCTCAAGCGGTCCATCCATGCATCAAACTCGAGCCCAAGTGTCCTGCTAACATGTCATCCACATAGCTATTACGGGAATTCCTGATTCAGTCCAAAATTGCACTTGAAACTCAATTTTCATAAAAACTTCTAGAAATTGCAAAATTAAAATTAAACACCTGAATATGCATAAAATACATCAAAATGAGATGGATTTGATGGAAAATGGATGGAAAATATAAGGATTAAGTAGGTTTCCCTAAGCAAAAATAGACCAAAACTAAGGGCCGAGAGGGAATGTTAGGAGGGAACTCAATTTCCAGGTCACAGGAGAGAAGTGGAGGTGTGGCTATGGAAGGATGAGAGTTTTGTGATCCAGTAGGTGGCACACAATTTGTACCTCTCCTGATCCAAATGGAAATCTTCCCATGGTATTTACCCATGGTAATGATCCAAATGGAAATTCGCTCATGGTATTTACCCATGGTAATGATCTGAATGGAAATCCACCCATGGTATTTACCCATGGTAATGTAACTAAAAATGTTATAAATAACAAGCCTCTTTTTGTAAGAGGACAAATTCTCCAACACAATTTAGTTGCAACTATCATTTTATGTTCTAATAAGACTTAGTTCATGATTTATTTTCTAGTTTGGTTCACTTTTGTTCTTTCATGGTGTGATAATTACCCAGATCTTAGGGTCCTCCCCAAGATATGGATCAATGGTATCAGAGTGGGTTATGATTCCATGGCGATCAAGGTTCTAAGGGTCTGTAGTGAAATTTCTCATATCTTCTCATAATCTTTTGTTTCAAAAATTTGGCACCTGTTAGTCTCCCTCTCTTATCGACCCCTTTGCAAACTCTGTGGTCTAGATCGATCCCCATGGTTTATATCTTACCTTCCAATGAAAGTAAGAGTTGGTCCCAATTCACACCAGTGGAAATGTCTCCAGTGTGTCTAGTTCACTTTCAATATTAAAAAAATCGTTGCCCTCTCTAGGTGCATATTTCAAATTGTATGAAGTGCGTCAGTGGAATAAAATATTTTCCTTAAGGCCTCTAAACAACCGTTGTTAGTGGCCTCCAAATCCTCGTCTTTGAACACCCTTGAAGTTGATCTCAAAGCACTCCTCTTCTTGGTTTTGTTGTCGCTGCTTCCTTGTCACTTTGGTTTCTCTATTCGAAAGGTGATTGCCACAAATAGAGAATCGCTAGAGCACTCGAGGAAGTGAGTGGTGGGTTTGTGTCCTTCCTCTGTTCACAAAAGATGGCCTTGCTTACTTATTTCACTCCTCATCTGACGATGTTTCTGTATGGTTTCGATGGCCTCTGTATATTGCATTGCTTCTTGTTGTCGTATGTGTTGTTCCAGTCACCTGGCTAAGACTAGAATGTTGTGTGTGGGCTGGAAGGCATAAGAGAGATCATGTTACCATTCCTGGCCCAAAAGGATGGCCGATTATCAAAATTCTAATGGAAATGAGCATCAACCTTGCTCACCGCAAGCTTGAATCTCTAGCTCATCTTCATGGTGTGAAGATGCTCATGTCCTTTAGCTTGGGCTGCACACCGCATTTTATCACGTCAGATCCTGACGTGGCCCAAGAATTGCTCACATCCCCTCACTTTTCCATCATACCCCTCAAGAAATCCGCACAGTAGTTGATGTTTGGGAGGGCTATTGGCTTACCCCAATGGGGACTACCAGAGGCTGCTCAGGAGAATTGCTTTTGCTCATCTCTTTGCTTCTCATCAGATTGTTGCCCATGAAGCTGGCCTCCAAGCTGACGTTGTGACAATGTTGGCTGATATCCAAAAGGAGTTTCATTCTAAGGGTGTTTTTAGGGTTGGACGACACCTGCAAGGATTTGTTCTGAACAATATCATGGGAAGTGTCTTCGGAAGGAGGTTCGACATGTATTCTGAGAATGAAGAAGTGAAAAAGTTGAGGGAGATGGTTGATGAAGGGTTCCAACTATTAGGAGCTTTCAACTAGGCGAATCATCTCCCATGGTTGTAACTGCTCGACGCTCTTCGAATCCATGCTCATTGCACCTACCTCGTGTCGTGTGCAACAACTTTCATTAGAAATATCAACGAGGATCACTGTCGGGAAGAGCAGCGTAAAGAAAGCGGTCATCAATCTGATTTTGTTGATGTTCTGATATCCTTGCAAGGAGAGGATATGATAATTGTTCCACTTCTTCTTCTTTATGTGATATACCTTCCCAATGTCAAGAGAAGCCCTAATTCGCCAAAGCGCGCAAGGGAAAAGTTGCAGAAGATGGGACCAATGACCAAGAATGAGATCATCATGAGCAACATGCTACTGGTCACATTGGGTCTTTGGATATTTGGGGAAATGTTGAAGGTGTATGTTATCCTACTCTGCACAGGTGTTGTGACATGGAAGGAGTGCTTGGTTGAATCAGTAGTGTGGCACACTCTTACATGGTTTGTTTCACTTATTGCAATGGCAAGCTTTCTAAAAAAACATTGTCTTATTTCATGGTTTAGCCAGACTGTTGTGAAGGGTGTTGGGGTGGTCATGGTATTTCATAGCAACTTTATTTTGGAATATTTGTATTGTTGTACTTTTATTCTCACTACTTCTTTGCAATTTGTGCAGCGCATATTGGGGCAATATTTACTGCCTTTTTATCCATTGCAAGTGCTCTAGAGACCCCACCTTTATTTGGGGCAATGGTTCTTTCTTTCCTTTCAAATATTGTGAGAGGCCTTACACAACACCTATTTTCTATGGAGAAAATAGTGGTTCATGGCTCATTATTTCTAGAACAATAGTGTGTGTCAGAATTTTGTATTATGATTTTCTAACAGTTAGGGTGTTTATGGTGATAAGGTTATCTTTGCTTACTATATTGAAGCATATTTTTGGTTCCCACAAAGTACCCCTTCTAATTCCAAGGTAATGTCATGGTGGGCTTATCAACTCATGCCCATGGGACTAAAAAGTATGAAACTTGTTCACTTGGATGATGCCTTTACAACATCTCATTGGATTGTGAGAATCTACAAAGATAAACCATCAGAACTCTACTGGATAGATCGATAAGAGATCACGAGGTTCATTACAGGGTATCTCTATCCTTTAACTCTCGTTCATTATGGTTATGGGTCAACCAAACAAAATTCTTTGCAAACGAAGTCCATTTGCTCGGCCACACACTATCCACCTCACAATTGGTCCACCAACATTACAGGGTATCTCTATCATCGGCTCTTTGTTCATCATGGTTATGGGTCAGCCATGCAAAAACCTTGCCAGCAAATTCCATTTTCTTGGCCACACACTGTCAATATCACAGTTGGATCACAAGAATTACAGAGTATCTCTATCCTTGAATCTTCATGCATCATGGTTACGGGTCATCCACAAACCCTCAATTAGGGGTCAACCACGCAAGACCCTTGTCTTAGACAACACTTGGTCATCCACAACTCATCTTCGACAAAAGCTTCTCCAGAGGGAACTTCACTCAATGGGGACCATTGCTTCCTAAGGAGGGAGGAATGATCTGAATGGAAATTCGCCCATGGTATTTACCCATGGTAATGATCCGAATGGAAATCCACACATGGTATTTACCCATGGTAACGATCCAAATGGAAATCCACCCATGGTATTTACCAATGGTAATGTAACTAAAAATGTTATAAATAACAAGCCTCTTTTTGTAAGAGGACAGATTCTCCAGCACAATGTAGTTGCAACTATCATTTTATGTTCTAATAAGAGTTAGTTCATGATTTATTTTCTGATTTGATTCATTTTTGTTCTTTCTTGGTGCGAGGATCTAGGGGGGGCAACTATGACCTTTGGGAGCCCCCCCTTGGTGGGGAGATCAGGGGCAGCGCCCCCAAAGCTAAGAATAGATGTAAAATTGCCTTGTAAAATGTTGTAATTTTGTAGTCAATATGGCTCGTTCATTAGGTGGAGATATGATGGTAGAAGTTATGTTTAATTTAGGGTTTTTTTTCCCTAGAAGGCAACCCCTCGCTATATATGAGGGAATTGTATTGCGTCTATGTAGATATGTATTCTAAGTGAGGAAGAGAGAGAAGATTGAGAGAGAAGAGGAATTACAGCAGATATGATGTAGGTTGTATCTCTTCAATTTGCTGGATAATATAAAAGGAAGGATTGGTTGTTTCTTTGTGGGCATAGCCCAAACTGGGTGAACCACGTATATCTGTGTCTCTCTTGTTTTATGTGTTTTCTGTGTTTATATTTCTGCAATATTTTATGTGTTCCATTGCTCTGCAATATCTAATTTCCTAAAAACTGGTATTAGAGCCGACGGTCTATTTGGCTGATAAACTCGTAGGAGAAGGGTTCCTAGTTTGAGTGGGAGCAATGGTAGAAGATGGTAGGTTTAGGGTCGAAAAATTCAACGGCCAAAACTACCAGTTGTGGAAGATGTAGATGGAATATTATTTTTACCAGAGAGATCTGTACCAACCATTGCGCTGAAGGACAAAGAAGCCGATGAGTATAACAGACACAGAATGGGATATTCTCGACAGAAAAGCACTTGGAACAATACGGCTATGCCTAGCGGTGTCGGTAGCATTTAATATTTCAAAGGAAATGACAACAGAGGGTTTAATGTCGACATTGGCTAAACTATATGAAAAACCCTCGGCCTCAAATAAGGTATTTCTTATGAAGCGTTTATTTAATATGAAGATGT
>APFE030875780.1:220434-243307 GCA_000404065.3 Pinus taeda
GAGAGGTACCACAAATCAAGCATTATGCTTTGGTGGTTCAAACATTGCTCTACAGGGATATGTTGATGCAGATATGGCGGGTGATAGAGATAACAGGAGGAGCACAACAGGGTATGTGTTTACTGTAGGTGGAAGAGCTGTCAGCTGGGCCTCAAAACTGAAAAGTGTTGTTGCACTCTCAACAACAGAAGTAGGCTATGTTGTTGCTATAGAGGTTAGTAAAGAAATTATTTGGTTACAAAGGTTTATGGATGAATTGGGTAAGAAGCAGGAGTTGGGCAAGTTATATAGTGACAACCAGAGTGCCATACATCTTGTAAATAACTATGCATTTCATTCCAAGACTAAACATATACAACTCAAGTACCATTTCATATGGTCAATGTTGGAAGATGGACAGTTGAAACTGGAAAATATACACACTAGCTAGAATCCTTTAGATATGTTAACAAAAGTTGTAACCAGAGAGAAACTAAGAATTTTCTCAGTTTTAATCTGTCTTCAAGTATGATGAAGAAGATGATAAATAACCAAGTCCAAAGTGGAGTCATTGTCTAGAAAATGAAGCAGCGGTGGAGTTGCTATAATCAGTCTCCAAGTGGGAGATTGTTGGGTTTGGAGCCTGATTATCTTCTGTGTTCAAAGGTATTGCCGCATTGGACCCCAGTTCGTAATGGGGTGGCAATGTTGCCCATAAAATATTCACTGCAGGGGGGGTCCATGGGGGGCGACTGTGACCTTTGGGAGCCCCCCCCCCCCCCTCCCCACCCGGCTGGGGGATCTGAGGCAGTGCCCCCGAAGCTAAGAATAGATGTAAAATTGCCTTGTAAAATGTTTTAAGTTTGTGTTCAATCTGGGTTTTTCATTAGGCAGAGATCTGACGGTAGAAGATATGTTTAATTTAGGGTCTTTTGCCCTAGAAGGCAACCCCTCGCTATATATGAGGGAATTGTATTGCGTCTATGTAGATCTGTATTCTGAGTGAGGAAGAGAGAGGAGATTGAGAGTGAAGAGGGAATTACAGCAAATCTACTGTAGGTTGTATCTCTTCAATTTGTTGGATAATATAAAAGGAAGGACTCGCTGTTTCTTCGTCGATGTAGCCCAAACTGGGTGAACCACGTATATCTGTGTCTCTCTTGATTTATGTGTTTTCTGTGTTTATATTTCTATAATATTTTATGTGTTCCATTTCTCTGTAATATATAATTTCCTAACAACAATTACTCGAATCTTGGAGCCCTCCCCAAGATAATTATTTGAGTTGGCAAGCGAGAAAATTGCATAAAGTACAGATTGTATTCCTCCTGCGACTGGTCTCCCATACTTTGATTTTGAGGACCTCACGATGGATGTGAGGTGGGATAAGGTCGTTGGGGGCCACCCTCTTCCCCTACTGCATCTAGTGCATCGACCTCTACCATGCTCACAACTCATTGTTGAGCTACAAGAGTTAGCGGACTGGGAGTATGGCTCAAGGGGAGTAATGGAGTTGAAGCAGGGCAAGTGAGCGAAAGAGACTAGGCTTGGACAAAAGGAGCCAGAGGAAAGTGACAAATGGAGAACATGGAACGAGGTAATTAACCCAAAGGAGTGGCAGGAGAAACATCAAGGCAAGGGTGAAAAATCATACTAAGGAGACCTAAGGTGTTGGTTTTAAGGTGCATTTCATCCAATTGTGGTACAGAGGGGAAGTGGTCGCCAATTGGAGGATGTCATCGATCCTCTAAAGAGTAAGTGGTGAATATGGACCTAACACCAATATTTTATAATATTATTCATTTTAAGTTATTAATGTTTTCAAAGAGTTTTATAGATATTAATAGGGCCACTAAAATTTAAAATATAAACTCTTTACCATATTATTTCACTTTTTCACCATGGTCTTTTACTTTCTTTTTAAACTTCTTCTCCCACATTTTTGGGAATATTTGTTTATGGTTCAATTTCGCACATATTTTTGGAATGGTTTTTTGGGTTTAATTTGTATGAGTTGTTTCACTTTAACCAAAAATAAAATATATTGATTTCAACAATGATTCATAAGTAATAGCTATTTAACTTTTTTGAACCACACATCTAGGCTTATAATATTGTTTTGTTTAGGTGATTAGTGTTTTCAAATAGTTTGATAGATACTAATAGAGCCATTAAAAATTAAAATATAAACACGTTGCAAAGTTATTTTACTTTTACTACATTTACTTCATTATATTAAATTTACAAATTTTGATATATTAATTTATAAAAAAAAATATTATCTATATTTATAATATATTTATTAAAATAAAGTATATGAAGAAGAATAAAATATTCACATATGTAAGACATCTATGGCCAAGGAAACTCCTTAAGGCTCAACTCAGCATCATGTCGAGCCATAGCATCTCTCTATAGAGGAAGTTCACTCTACTACTAAACATGGAAAAGGCTCTGCCATAATTTTGGTTCCATCAATGAGTAGACACAAACATTTCCATGAGTCAAACCACTTAGATACTGACAAGGAAACTACAAATGGGCCAAAAATCTTCAACAATGGAAATGTCTTAAGGGAAGGATATCATTGTGTCATCTGCTCTTCACAATCCCTTAGATTAGATAGTTTTACGTAGGAGAAAAGGAAAAAAGGATAAACCCATGCTCAATCCTAGGATTTAAGCCTAGGAAGGTTGTAAATGTATAGTTGTGTATTGTGTTTAAGGAAGGGAGGATGTAATTTGGTTTTTTGAGGTAATACAAATTGATACAAAAAAAAAAAAGTATTCACATAGTGTAATTTATAATTAAAAAATGATAAATTGAAAAGAAAGATCTGATCAACTTAGTATTTGAGGACTTTTTCTTTAAATTTATAATCATGAGAGAGATTAATTAAAATATATAATATAGAAAGGTTACAATGTATAGATATTGTAAACCATCCTAGATCCATCCCAACTTTGCATCTATCAAGCCCCAAGAGGGATCAAACCTCTTGAGGGGAAAATCTTTCCTTAGGTTCTGCACTCAAAAAAGAGGCTCGCACTCGAGAAATTTGATCCCTCTCAATGCTTAATAGGTCTAAAGTTAAAAAAGAACTAGACTAGTACTTTTAACATATACCTTTTCTCTATCTATTGAAAATTGCATTGAGGCCATTTCAAATACAATATTTGGTTTATTGCATGAGAACTCTCTAGTGAATGGAAAATGGAGAGGTGTTATATAAATTTGAGTTAAGTAAAAGAATAATAATAATGAGTGAGGTTTAAATATTTAATAATGTTTTAAAAAATAAAAATTAATTTAATGATCCAAGTGGATATTGGTGACCACCTTCCTATTACACCAAGACCTCTAGCCGGTTTCATATATTTCCTTGATTACAGCAGTGTTTACTATTTTTAGCAATTTTTTGGGTCCAGAACTTTCAGAGTTCTTTTGACCCCCTAAACGACATTTTTTTTAGGCTCGCAACAGGCTAGCATTTTTGCCACAAATCTTGTAGTACTCAGAAAGATATTTCCAACAAATCCAATCTTGGTCTAACTTGTGGGATTGGAAATAAGACACAGAGGGCTACCACATGATGAAATTTAATACCTTGGGAGGCCAAAATCACAAATATAAAACAATTTCAAGTTCGACCTTATCAGCAAGCTCAGAATCAAGCTCTAAAAGGTTTGTATTTTAAATTTGCATAACTTTGGTTTCAAAAGTCAGTTTTAAGTGATTCAAAGGGCATAGTGAAGGACATATTTCATTAATTGGTTACAAAATGCCTCCCAAACAAAAGCATTCTACACCATTAACCCCTCAAAAAGCTCCACTATGACACATGAAGATGAAGTAATGCAACATGATATATCAAATTTACGGGACCAAGTGCAACAAATTTCGCTCTCACAAAGAGCCAGCAAAAATGAAATAAATTGGACATGGGTGGTTTAAAATGGGAAATATATGGTTTAAAAGGAAACATGGATGGTTTACAATGGGGTCTGGAAGGTTTAAAAGTAGACATGGAAGGTTTGAAAAAGTTTCTACAAGAAAGGCTTCCTAATTGTGACAAGGAATCCCATGAGTGAAAACAAAAGGAATGTGAACCATGATTTTAGAGACTCCAACTTTGGGTTTAAGACCAACCACATTCCAAAGATTGATATGAGGAGCTTTGATGGAAAGGATCCAATAACATGGATACTACAAATGGAGCAATTCTTTGATCTACATGATGTGCAACACATACAAAGGGTATGCATTGCATCTTTATATTTAGAACCCAATCAGTTTGTGTGGTATCAATGGATTTGTTATTGTAAATCATTTTACACTGGGGCCATTTTTACTAAGGAATTGATAGCACATTATGAGGATACAAAGAGCAATATATTCGTTAGCCAATTTTATAAATCTCAAACAAAATGATCTAGTTGGGGAGCACATTAAGGACTTTCAAAGATTGAATATCAAGGTAAATGATATTCCATAGGAGCATATGGTTGATGTATTCATAGGGACTTTAAAGGATAACATCCAACATGAGGTTTGCCTTTGGGAACCCAAATCATTGGAGAATTCATTTAGGTTAGTACGAAAAGTTGAAAGAAAATTTATGGCAACAAGGAATTCTACCACTCATAACTATAAAGTTGGAAGTGTTGTTGCTCCTAGCCTCCCACAACCTACAAGGTTGACGCCACAAAAACTGGAGAAAAAAATAGCAAAAGGGATTTGTTACATTTGTGATAAAAAAAAATACACTAAAGGTCATAAGTGTGCTAAGAAGAAATTATTTTACATAGGTTGCAAAGAGAAGGAAGAAAAGGAAGAAGAAACATCAAAAGAAAAAGATATACAACAAGAACCAACCCCAAGGCTTGAAAAAGAAGAAATGAATCTAACCATATCTTGTAATTCATTGGAAAGAATTACCACTCCTCAAACTCTCAATATAGAAGGATATATCAAGAATAAAAAGTTAATTGTTGAGAGATAAAAAGCTATCTTTTAACCCCTATTTACCCTACGTTAATTATCAATCCAGATACAATTTTTTATCTCAATAGTGTACTCAGTCTGAGGCGGTCACTTGTTCAAGAGTAATGCTTGCAGTATAGGGCTTACAAAAGCAAAAGTAAATGAATGTTGGAAACAAAATCTAATTGTAATGGTAAGAAACTTAAATGCTTTGTAACTAAATCATTCACTCAAGAAACTACAACAATCATCAGTCAAGGATGCAGTAATGATAACTCTTTCCCCTGTAAGCTGATGTAAATGGAAATCAATCACATACAAGATCTCCAATCTGAGAACTTAGACAACAGTAGTCAATGTTCGTTATAGTTGTAGATCTTTCTATTCACACCAAAGCAAATATTGGAAATAACAATTCGATTAGCAAAAAAGGAACAGCAACTAATTCTATTGAAAAGATCAAATAGCAAAGCTTAATCTACAGGAATGAATGGAGCAGCAATCTTAACTGAAAGGAATCGAATATCTATCTTTAACTAAGAAAGGAATTGAACAGCAATCCTTAACTAAGAAAAGAATTGAACAACAATCTAAGAAAGGAAAAGCAAGCCGCAATAAGTGTGAACACATAGGGGCTATAGAATAAAGGAATCAGTAATCATAATGGACATTAACCACAGTCATAAAGGAACGACAATTACAGTTATACTGGAACAACGATTAAATGAACAACAATCACAACTGTGAAAGAACCGTAGTTCAATGGACAACAATTGCAACTATAAATGAATAGCAATAGCAACTGGAAATGAACAGTAGAATCTGAATTAAACAGTGCAATATTGTTTCAGAATGAATTGTAAATAATAATTTTCCTATCCAATTACGATTTTGATATAACAGAGCAATTCAGGGAAACGTTCAGAAACAAAAGATTACTGAGTAAATTGAATTAAGAGAATGCAAAGGAAATCAAACCACACACGACTGTAATCAGAAAATAATAATACAAGAAGCAAGTGGATCCACTAGGGCTAGGCCCTTAGCCACCAGGGAAGCACTGTTGCGATTACTTTAGAATCAGATAATGGAACAGCAACTGAGTTATATATTAATCATAAATGGTAGAGTTACTACGATCACCCTTCAAAGAGAGTCGATGATCAAAGTTAAGTTTACAACAATAAGTTCTACAAATTGACAATAATATCTGCCCCTGGGCTACCAGTGCTATCCCTTTTTATAATGGCCAGGCGGAAGTATCAAGAGCACCGATTCGCTTTCTCTTTGATCTCCAGTTATGGTTTTGTCCTCTTGCGCTGATGCTGCATTTTCTCTTCCTTTTCCTAGACCATGCGCTCCGATCTTGATTTCCTCATCTGGATTCGGCTTCCTGTCAAAGGGACAGCGATTTCTTCTGCTTTGTCTTTTCCTCCTGAATAATGATTTTCCATATTCTTCACTTTCTGTATACAAAAAGACAATAATTAGTCGTTTTGTATCAATCACAAATCTCCTTAATTCTATCATAATTCTTTAATCATATTGTCATCTTAGAGTGTAAAGAAGTTATGATTCAAAGGAAAAGATAAAGAAATAAATGGTAAATACATACCTTTTCCAGTGCTCAACAGTAATAGTTCTTATTGATTCAGGAATTACCCATAATTTTATTAATTTTAAGATAGCCAAGGAGTTGAATTACTTTCTATATCCAGCACTAGTGTGTCAAGTGATGGTTGCAAATGGAGAAACTATAAATTGCTCAAGGAAGTGTCATAATCTCAATCTAACCATAGGGAAATACGTATTGAATATTCTAATGCTTTCCATTCCAATGGGTGTTTTTGATGTTATATTAGGAGTCCAATGGTTACACTTGTTGGGGACGATAACTTTTAATTTTTAAGAACTTTTCTTGAAATTTTTCTAGGAAGGAAAGGAAATTGAATTAATGATATCACACGGAACATGGAAACTTGGGAATATAATTATCGCTAATGTCATGACAAATATTTTTAAAAAGGAACAATGAGGGGTAAATGCACAATTATGCTCTATAAACGTTCAAACATTTAAGTCAGACGTTTCTCCACATCTCCAAGGAGTCCTTGACAATAACTAAAAGGTATTTGAGACTCCAAAAGGTCTTCCACTTATTCGCGATCACAATTATACTATTCACTTAATTCCCTAAAGTGTTCCTCCAAAAATAAGACCTTACAAATATCCTTATGCCCAGAAGAGTGAAATTGAACATATGGTTACAGAAATGCTAGAGGCAGGTATAATTCAACCTATAAAAAATTCCTTCTCTTCTCCATTAGTTTTGGTGCACAAGAATGATGGATCATGGTGTATGTGTTCGGATTGTAGAGAGCTCAATAAGCTCATTATTAAATATATATTTCCCATTCTTATCATTGATGAATTGTTAGATGAACAACATGGAGAAATTTACTTCACTAAGCTAGACCTTCACTCAAGATATCATCAAATTAGAATGAAGACAAAAGACATTCTGAAAACATATTCATAACTCATGAAGGTCATTATGAATTTTTGGTCATGACTTTTGTTCTTACTATTGCACTTTCCACATTTCAAGGTTTGATGAATTCTATTTTCAACCCTCTTGGAAAGATCATTTTCAACATCTTGACACACTGATCAAACTATTGGAGGAGAAACAATTGTATGCAAAACCCTCCAAATGTTTCTTTTGGGCACAAAAAGTGGAATATTTGGGTCATATTAAATCTCATGAGGGTGTTAAGGTAGACCCTAACAAAATTAAATCCATAAAGGAATGGAAAATCCCCACAACCTTAAAGCACCTTTGAGGATTTCTCGAGTTGATTGGGTATTATCACAAGTTTGTTAAGAATTATGGGAAAATAACAACGCCACTGCCGACATTACTGAAGAAAGATGCATTTTTTGGATTCTAGAATCAATTAATGCCTTTGAACATCTTAAAGAGGCAATGTGCCTAGCTACGGTCTTAGCCACACCAGACTTCACAAAAACCTTTATTGTAGAATGTGATGCCTCAGAAAATGGCATTGGTGTTGTTTTAATGCAATAAGGAAGACCCATTTCTTTTGAAAGTCGTCCAATCAAGGGAAATTATTTACACAAACTTATTTATGAGAAGGAAATTTTGGCAATACTACATGCTCTCAAGAAATGATGTCCTTACCTAATGGGAAGACACTTCAAGGTAAAACAATATCATGATAGTCTTAAATACTTCTTGGAACAAAGATTATCCTTAAAGGAGCAACAAAAATGGGTGACAAACATGTTAGGTTATGAGTTTGAAATCATCTACAAAAAAGGAAAGCAAAATGTTGTTGCAGATACACTCTCAAGAAGGGATGAGAATGTGGAAGTATTTCTCTGTTCCATTTCTATTATCCAACTTGATTGGATAGCTGAAGCAAGGTATGAATGGAAGAATGACGAAGAGGTATGGAATCTCATTCAAAAGTTGCAGCAAGATCCTAGTGCATCTAATGCATTTATATGGAAAAATGATTCATTATGGTACAAATATCGCTTATATCTATGTAAGAACTCCCAACTCAAACAAAAGGTTATTTTGGAATTACACACCTCTATTATAGGAGGGCACTCATGATTTTTAAAATCTTACCACATGGTCATGAAGGAAACTTTCTAGGATGACCATAAATCTGATATTCAAAAGTTTTTTAAAAATTGTTTGGTTTACCAACAAAATGAAGTTGAGACAATTAAGACCTCGGGTCTTTTACAACCATTAGTTATTCCAAGTCAGCGTTGGGAGGAAGTCTCAATGTATTTTATCATAGGTTTACCCAGGTCTAAAGGAAAGAGTTTAATAATGGTGGTAGTCGATACAATTACCAAATATGAACACTTTTGTGCACTATCTCATACTTTCAAAGCCAATACAGTCGCTATTGCATTTGTGAAAACAATCCAAATGCTACATGGAAAGCCAAAGATTATTGTAAGTGATAGAGATCCCATTTGCATTGGAAATTTTTTGATAGAATTATTTTCTTGTCTTAGTACTCAATTAGCTCACAGATCAGCTTATCATCCTCAATCTGTTGGGAAAACTGAGATAGTGAACAAATGTTTGGAAGGATATATTTTTTGCTTTGTATCTGATAAGGAAACACAATGGGTCAAGTGGTTACCATTAGCAGAATGGTGGTATAGCACTTCCTTCCATATCGCAGCAAAAATGATCCCATTTATGGTACTTTATGGATATCATCCACCATCCATCACATTGTCTTTAAGAGACAATTCTAAGGTTCAAGTAGTGGAATATCACATCGATTATCAACAACAAGTTCTCTATCTCTTAAAGGATAACCTCACTCTGGTGCATAATCAAATGAAACAATATGCAAATCATTGTCGCAATGAATGAAGTTGTGATGTGGGTGATTTGGTATTTTTCCAACTACAATCACACAAACAATTTTCCCTCAAGCAAGCCAAGAAGGACAATAAACTATCACCCAAATAATATGGCCTTTATAAGCTATTGCAGAGGATTGGTATTATGGCATACAAATTGGAGTTGCATGCAACATCGCGAGTACACCCATTTTTCCATGTTTCATGCTTAAAAAATGTTATAGGTGACAAGGTCCGAGTTCAAACGATATTTCTAAAACTTGACGAGGAAGGAAAAGTCATACTGGAACCTGACGAAATCACAAAAACAATAATTTGACAACTACATAATCGATCAATTTCAAAGTATCTCATTAAATGGAAGAACTTACCTATTGAAGATTCCACATGGGAGGATTAGTGTTTCATACAGAAGCATCCATAACTACTCAATTATTGAGGAAAACATGTTTTTGAAGGAGAGGGGCATGTTAGGTCCCTATAATACTAGTATAGCGCCCATATTGTTATTGTTGTGCACCATATAACCCCCATATTGTTATTGTTGTGTCCCATAGAAACCCACTATATTATAGAAGCCCTTACATTATTATTGTTATGTAGGCCCTAATTATATTTATATCCTTTAGATTACTATATATACCAAGGAGGTATTGTCATTTGAATCATCCAAGGATTGTTCATTTATGTGATGTAAAACTAGATTGACCCCTCAAAGGGGCTTATTTTCATGTCATTGATCTATCTTTTCTTTTGTTTTGTGATCTAGTTACATAACATTAGTATACATTGAAATTAATTCATCATTGTTAGGTTCAATAGTAGTGTGGTAAACTGAATTTAGTTTTTTATGAACATCCAATAATATCCTAGAAATCCTAGAAATCCATTTAATGTGAATATATTATTAGTCTTGGTCCCCCTCGTGATTGGTTTGATTTTGTTTGAATCTAAATTGACCCCTTGATCTAATATAATATGATGAAGGTGTTCTACATCTTCCTTGCCAAAAATGCACTTTAATAAAATTGCATAAAATATATTTTCTTCTACAAGAGAGAATACATGTCTAGAGTGCCTAAGATGTATCTTCCATGTTTTGTTGTATATAATATTTTCATCAAAAAAGACAATTGCAAATTGAGATAGGATTGGAAGATTGCCTTCCTTGTTTCTTAAAAATAGACATGAGTGTTAGTTAACCCAAATAAAATTGGCTTGAATCCATAGTGTACAACATGAGTTTGGAAGGAATTCCTTGTGACATCTTCTAACCTCACCTAAATTTGATAGTGTCCTTATATCAAATATAACTTTGAAAGTATTTATCTCAATGGAGTTCATCTAACATTTCATGTATGAATGGAATGGAGAACTTGTTATTTATCATTATCTTATTTAGCCCTCGGTAATATAGGAATATCCTAAATATCCATATTTCTTTCAAATTAGAGCCACTGGGATTGAACATCGACTTCAATTTTTCGTGAGGACTCTACATCTTAATATATCTTGGATTACTCTTTCCTTTTTTTATGGTGATGAGGATATCTATATGGCTTAGAACTAATAGGTGCTGAATATGTGTTTACTTCAATCATGTGTTCAATTATTCTTTTTAGTGGCAACTCCATGGTTAGGTCTTTGGAAAGATTCTCACACTTTTGGATTACTTCTTGAATATTTAGTTTTTTGGAGTAGATTGATTTTAAAGTTAGTATCTCTATCTAAAAACATTGTGCTACATGTCCACTTAGGGTAGCTCAATTGACAATGGCCGTGGAAAAGAAGTCTCATCAAACATGAAGTCTTGGGTTCAAATTTTGTGTTATCACCCCCGATCAGGGTGAGAAATTGAACATGATGAAGATGTATTCCTACCAAGCTTCCGAAAAAAAAAACATTGTGCTACATGCATAGGTGTTGCTTCATAAATTAGCTTCTCCATTTTCTTTGAGGAAATAATTTGGGTAGGAGGTGGTTGGAACATATGTAATTTATGTTTTTACCCATGCTGGATGAATTTAATAAATTCCTTTTGGTGGTTTATAGAATAGATACCCAATATTTTTAACCATTGGATTCCCCATATAACATCTACTATCCTAAGAGAACCATGTAGTGCCCAAATTCCATATTGTAATCTTGTATTTGTAGATTTACCTTGTGACACGTTTCGATATCATCAATCTTTTCAACATCTACCAACATAACTTTTATATCTACAATAGGGTATACAAATATATTTAAATTTTTTTAAAGAAATTACGTCTATAAGGTTATGGGTGCTACCTAAATCTACAAGTATGATGCCATTATTATTTTTTGCATGCCCTCTTAATTTCAATGCTTTAAGTGGTGTGATGCTTGTTATTGTAGGTAGGGATATCTTGGACATTACTTCCTTGGACTCTATATTTATATCATTATTTTCCTTCTTGCTTCCTCCTTCATCAGAGTTGGTAATGGAGGTATATGATTCTCTCGTAGCTTCAAAATTATACATTTTTTTCTTGCTACATTCATGCGTTGAATATCAATTGTCTCCAAAATATCTACATTTTTTTATCCTTTTCTTATATCTTGATGTTGTGACAATACGCATCTAGAGGGTCATATTATAATAAAAAAGATCAATTCTTATGTTCATAGATTACTCCAAAGTTTTTACTGTTTACATTTTTTCAAAGTAGGGACCCACATTATGTAATTCATTTCAGCTTGGAGATGTTGTGTTTGCATTGCATTTTCTTGAATCTTTTTAAAAGCATTATATAATATGATATATAATTTTGATGATTTATGATTATTATTTAATATTTCAAATGTAATTATTTAAGGGTTTATGCAATATTTCCAATTGATTTTGTCATGTGTGAGGGTATGAGATTGGCATTTGATTAAGAACATGAAGCACTTTAAGTACCTTGATGTTGGTGCCATTGATTGTTGAACTTCATTGATGTTGATGATATTGCTTGTTGAACTCCTCTACCATGGCTTTAACACAAATGTACCCCTCACTCGAAGTAAAATAATTGGTTAGGCATGCTAAGATTTTTCTACCATATTATAAGGTTGATGAGATGAACCCTTCACTCAAACCAAAATCATTGGTTAGGCATGTTAAACTTTTTCAATTTCTACCATATTATAAGGTTGATCAATCCAAGTATGAAGACTTTGAGCTAAATTATGTTTATGTAGCTCTTGTTGATGATCCCATTTATAGTAGTGTTGAATAAATGATAAGTTTCATGAGTGATCATGTTGATCAATTATTTGTTGTTTTGATGTATAGTTTTGTTGTTGCTAATACTACTAGGGTTTATGTCAGAGGAGTCTGAGCAGTCCTTAGACTATGAGCTAGATGATGTTTATGTAGCTCATGTTGATGATCCCATGTCTAGCCATGGTGATGAGTTTGATCATAAAAAGGAGTGATCATGTTGATCATTGATATATAGAATTGTTGTAGTCCAATTTACCCATAGCTTGTAGCATTGTTTTTGGACTCTAGAGGCCATTTAGAGTCTCATGAATTATGTATTTTTCTACTGATATATATTGCACTCAGTGCAATTTTGATGTATTCACCTTTACATGGTATATAAATGAGAAAAATTTGTATATTTTGTCTCTATTGGTTTGGAATCATGATTTTTAATCTTAAAAATAGATTTTTCATTAAAAAATAATTATTTCATGTATTTTTTTAAAGACATGTTCATTAAGATCTAATCAATCTAGTATTTCGGGTTCCAGTTTGGAAACGAGTTTGATAGGTGGACTCATGTGGTCACTGGTTTTGATTTTGAATACAATGGATAAAAATTCAGTAGCAATCAACCATTTTGTACTCACCATGCTTTTACTCTCCTTTTAGACTTCTTCTCCGAGATCTTTGGGCATATTTGGAATAGAATTTAGGGTTCAGTTTGAGGCATATTTGTGAAATTGTTTTTTGGGTTTAGTTAGTGTGTGTATTGTTTCAGTTTACCCAAATATATCAACTTCAGTAATGCATCATGAGTAATGGCTATTTAATTTTTTTGGACCAAGCATATAGGCTCATAATAAGGTTTTGAGTCAAGATGACTATGTTTGCATTCAAATTGATAACGATTAATTCTGTAGTGTTATCGATATATGGGTTGAAAGATTACCAAAGGCTTTGTGGGCATACAGAAACACTTGGAGAAATAGCATGGTACATACACCATATGAGTTGGTATATGGCAAACAGGTTCTGTTACCAATTGAATTCCAGATCAAAACTTTCAAAACTGTAGTTCAGTTAGGACTAGATCTCTCTGAGGCACAACAACAGTGTCTTCTCCAATTAAATGAGTCAGATGAATTTCGTAGGGATGTTGTTCAGCAGAACATACTAATTCAGCAGCAATGTAAAAGGTGGCATGATAAGTCTATTCAGAAAAAAGAAATTCCAACCGGTGATTGGGTGCTCCTTTATGATTCTAGCTTTAAAATCTTTAAAGGGAAATTACATACACGTTGGATGGGACCTTATGAAGTGATCCAAGTATTTGAGAATGGAGCAGTAGAAGTTAAAAATATTGATGGACAAAATTCAGTATTCTTGGTAAATGGACACAGGTTAAAGAAGTATTTTCAACCACCTACTAGGAAAGATTTTACACAACAAGTCCAACAACAATTTGGGACAGTAGTGGTGAATGGTAATACCAACCTTTTGAAAACATGAATTCTATTTCTTCTTAAAAAATAAAAATAAAAATAAAAAAAGTAAGAAAAAATATTTTCCTGTAATTTTGGAAAACAGTTCGTTGACATGATTGTAGAAGGATCAACCTGAAACCAGCTTGCTAGCAAGAAGATCAAAAATTTCTAATAAAAAAAAGTGTTGCTTGATCTTTAGATATGCTAGTGACCATCAAGTAAAAGCAGGTTCAACAGAACCAACCTTTATACAGTTGGGGTAAATAGCATGGATATTTTTACTCAAGTAAGGCTTAATTTTTGCTGCAGTTATTTTTTCTTGCACCAGTGCAGGCAGACCTTCTCGAAAATTCTTTTCCCTTCTTCATATTCCACTTTCGTAATATTCCCTCAGTTTTCTTCTTCAATCCCAGAATGATTAACCTTCCCACATTCTTCTAAATTTACCTTGTCCGCTTCGAAGAAATCCCACTTACCCTTGAAATTTTTTTCCCAATCCCACTTTTGTTTATTCCCTCTTTTGGTACTATTCCTAGAATCCTTGTAACTAAATTCCTTCCTATTTTGAAATTTCCCTTTCCCACTTCTTTATTCCCTCATGAATTTATTGCATGATCTCGCACACAAAGAACAGAAGGATATGCTCCGAAGCATCAAGAAAGGGTGAAGCAAATTTTCATTATAGGTTGAGGAAGTCATGTGGGAGTCCAGCCTATATTTTATTTAAATTCTCTGTTTTTAGATATTATGCTTGCACTAGTGCAAGCATGTTGTCCTATGTGATAAAGAAAGTAGAACAATACTGGTAGAATAGTATAACTTAAGCAGTGCAAGCATGCACAATGTCAGAAACATAGTGAAAGTTATTTTTTCATAGCATACAACATAGGAAAGTGGTTATCATGAAAATTTATATGAATTCGTTTAACTTAGCCAATGAGTACTTATGCTATCATACTAACTAGGAGAAAATTATTTAAATTACAAGGTGTTTTAAGTTAGAAATCATGATCATTTTTAATGAATGCTATGTTCTTCTTTTTTGAATTATGAAGGAATGTAGAAATGTTTTAACTGTTGCTTGGACATAATTACCCCTCTCTATCATAATCCTTAATGTCCTTCACTCGTAATGATTACCTCATCTTACCATTAAAACACTGCTGGAAGTACCAATCCGGCCTGACCTCAAAGTTGTGCATTTACAATGAATGAATAGGTGATAAGGTGGAAATGATGGTGGATAGTTGGATCCTTTATAAGAACTGATTTCCCCAGTATTGCATGTAGAATTCTTAACTGTTCATAGCCATTAAGCAGTGATGCCGCCTGTTTGGAATGAACCCTCGTCTCTCAGTAAGGTAGAGCAGACTACCGAGTATCGCAATAGTATTGCACTATTGCAAGACTTGGGTTTTCTTCAGTTCATGTAGAAGTTTGACGGACATGATAAAGAAGTGGCTTTACAGTTTGCCAAGAGTTTCAGAAATGGCAGAGTGAAAATTGGGCCTCTCAAACTCAAAGTCACATAAGAATTTATAGCAGCAGCGACGGGCTTGGAGAACACTGGTAAACAATGGTTTAAAAATCAGAAGCTAGAAAGAAAGCACTAGAAATGTTTCATCGTTGATAAGAAGATAGAAGTAGACTGAAGGTAGGAGTTCTGTGCAGTGCCCTGTTGGGTCAATGGAAAGACCTCCTTTTCATCCTGCAGAAGTTTGTGACCTACGAGGGAAGATACACCCGCACCTTGGTATATCATTTTAGAATGCTGCAACATTTTGAAGCCAGCTGGCATGTCCAGTGGAGGATGAATTTCCCCTATTTTTTGCTTAAGAGCTTGGAGAAAATGGTTAAAAGTGTGTAGGACAAACGGGCAGACCAAGCTAAAACAAGGCTATATCACCATGGCTTGATAAAAATTTTGGTCTTGAAACAGCTAGAAGTGAAAGGTATGACATGGGAAGCACTATTAAAATAGCTGCACAAAGGGACAGCCACTGGAAAGGAGATAAAGGACCTTGCCAGCACAAGCAAGGGCCCAAGTAAAAGTGAAAAGGGAAGTCCTTCTTGCACCAGTGCAAAAAGGAAACGATCTAAAAAAGCCGAAATGGACTCATCTTCAAATAAGAAGACAGCAAGTGCACCAATTGAAGAGACCCCTTCTACACCCAAAAATGACAACCTATCAGTCCTTGCAGACGTAGCGAAGTTTGCAGAGGTCGAAGATGATTCTCTGATGGCCGATTTCATCAAAAGTCCCCAGAAAAAGAATAAAGTCTCTTATGCAGGCAAAGAACCACAGTCCCTGCAAGGCATGGAATCCCCTCCTACACCAATACAAGAAGAAGAGACGGAAGGCGAAGAACCAGATGACGAAGAAGCAGAAGAAGAAGAAGTAGGAGGAGAAGAATCCCAAGAAGAAGAGGCGGAATCCGAAGAAGAAAAGGCAGAATCCAAAAAGATGAGGCAGAACCCACAAAAGAAGAAGCAGAAGAAGAAGGAGAGGCAGGAGAGGAAGAACCAGAGGAGGAAGAACTAGAAGAATAGTGACCAGAGAGAGAAGAGTTTCCTGATGTAACCATGGCGGATATGGAGGTCCCTGAGGAAGACATAACCCCTGCCGAAATAGAAAAGAAAAAAGATTTGGTAACTCTTGCTGCTTGGGTAGTTGAATTAGAGCTTCAAGTGTACAATTTAGAGTAGCTTGTAGCCAAAGTGTAGGAGCATAAAGGATAGAGTAGAGGAGAATTGATGGTGGAGATCCAAAAAAAAAAAAAAAAAAAAAAAAAAAAAAAAAAAAAAGAAGAAGAAGTTAAAGTCTGGAAGTACCAAGCTTCGCAATGTTTCAGGCGACTTAAAAAGGTGACAAAGAAATTAAAGAACAGCAGAAACAAGAAGTTTGAAACATTGCAGGCTGATGACAGTATGCCAAAGCAGGATTGAGCTGGAATGCTCAAAGTTTCGAAGTTTTTTTGCAGAGGTAAAGACTTGTCTGAGGACACACAACAGTTTAGGGATGGGAGGATGTTAGCCCACTAATTTTCTCTCTTTTGTCCATTTTTCCCTCCGTAAATTATAACCATTTACCACTGTTTTACCTCTCTTATACACCCTCATCTTGCACTAGTCCAAGAACAATGACATATTTCATATGAACTTTATATTTCATATTTTTAACTTAACTTAACATTAATTAATTATTTATTACATGATTTCTTGCTTATAATCACTCTTGTAACTTATTGATATCTCCAATGTTTGTTTGGTAGTCAAGTGCTTAATGTGACCGCTGATCCTAGTGCGGGATTGGATCTTGCACCAACAACAAATCCTTGCAGTAGATCTGGACCTCCTTGATCACCACCTCGTTTCACGCTGCTTTAGCCATGACAGCAAGATAGATCTGAAGGCAGCCGAGCTCCAGCCATGATAACAAGGAAATCCAAAGGCAGTCAAGATCGAACATATAAAGAACAAACAACTGGGGATTGGCTACGGCCAGTTTTGTTGAACTGCCTAATTTTGAAGGCCGAGAAGCTAAATTCTACATATCAGTTATGTAATTGGTTAAATGATCTTTTTGGACTTCGGCTAAAGATCTATATAATGAAGAATGTAAATAGGATGATATAGTTTTTTATAGAGTTTGTACAGAACAGAGATATAACCATGGAGGCGGTAACAGGCTTGTATTTTGTTATCGCCCGAATCTGGGTTGGACTATGTATTCATGCATGTATTTTCCTCAATGAATTAATAAGAAAGGGAGCTCCACCTCATGTTTCATAAATCGTATTTATGTGTTTGAAAGCTGATGAATTGATAAAGTATTGAGCAGTGTTTCTATTTGAAAGGGAAATGCGTTGGTTGGCTAGGGCCCAACCAACCCAACATGCTTACCCTATTTTCTATTTCTTGTAATTTATGTTTATACTGTCAAGTGTTATCTAATTTCCATCACATGTATTCTTGTTTGAGTGAAAGCGGATCCACTGTGTGAAGTAGTTAGATTTCGTTTTCTTGCACCTGATTTCGGATTGGTTTTCTCGCCTGGTCCAAGTAGGAGAAATAAACCTACACCAATGCACGTTGGTGTGCTATTCATTATCCCGCACTTGATTTCGGATTGGTTTTCCTTGCCTGGTCCAAGCAGGAGAAATAAACCTGCACTAGTGCATGTTGGTGTGCTATTCATTTTCCTACACTTGATTTCAGATTGGCTTTCCCTGCCTGGTCCAAGCAGGAGAAATAAACCTGCACCAGTGCATGTTGATGTGCTATTCATTTTCTGCATTTTTGTTTGATTAGTTTTCACTGCCTGGTCCAAGCAGGAGAAATGAACTTGCACCAGTGCATGTTGGTGTGATGCACCAAGCCTTTCTAGTTTACTTCCCTCAATTTCTTGCTTTCATTAAATACTTTATGATAGGATAAATTATAAGGATTGTTTCTTTATTTCTACACTCTGTTAAAATAAAAAACATTCATTTTCATGTGTGCAATTTTATTTCACAGTATAATAACACTTGCAGTAATTAAGCACTTATTTCAAGAATTAAATGCTAAGTGCAAGAAGCTCTGATCTGGTGCAAGAACTAGCTTCTTGCCACGAGATCTGAGTGCTCTGAACCTGAAAAAGTTCAAAGCCCCTTGCAGAAAGAAAAAAACTTTTAGTACAGACACCATTTATACCCTCTGCATAAATCTCTGTCCCTACACTAGTGCGAGAAGATTGCGATAGTGCAAGACAAATTAGTCCAAGAAGGAAATCTCTACATAAGTAGCTTTGAAGGGCCCATCTGATGAGACTGCTAAAGTGTCTATGTAAAGAAAAACACACACTCAGTAGTTAATCAATAGTTAGCCAGATTAATTTCCCTTTATTTCTAAATCTCTTTTGCAAATGCATTCTTCCTTGTTCCAGTCTTAGATTATTTTGATGATTCAAGTTGCCTTTTTCCCTCTTTATCTTGATTCTACAATCGTTCCTTTAAAGAAAGTAGGGATTGACATTAGAAACATTCATACCATCTCTGGCATTGCTTGTGCTTCGTCTCTAAGTTTACGAATCCCCCAGGTTGACAATTTAAGTGTTGAGGACTTTGCTTAAGTGTAATTCCTACAACCAACACCAAGTATGTCATCATATATTTGGAACAAGAGAACAAGCAGTTGAGTGACAGGCAGGTCCTCATGTAGATGGAACTTCTCAAGGTAAAATGACAAGGTGACAAGGATACACCAGTCAATTTGTCTCCTATTGAGAAGGAAATTGAGGATGATAGAAAGACTTGGATTGAGAGAGTCAATTTGTACCCAGAGAAGATTTTGCAAAAGGCCAAGAGGGACAACCAGATGGTCAGGCACATGACCTACCATTACAGGATCTGAAACAAAATTTGCAACATGAGGATCAAAGAGATGAAAGCTAGGCTAAGGCGGGCTCAAATGGGCAAAAAAGAGGAGGATAGTCTTAGGTTGCTTTCTGAATCTTCCTTAGCTCATCAAGATGCTTGATGGTGGTGTTACTTAGTAATTTTGGTCAGGTTTGGAGGAGATTTTGCTTTTTGCAAATGTTGCAAATTGCACACAGAAAAATCTGGCTCAACGCGTAGCGCCACCAGCGCTACACTTTTCCTAGGGCCATCTAATGGAAAAATGGCTTGCATTTTTGGATTCAGAGCGATGAGTAAATGCACCCTATGGATTCTCTAAGTTTTTGGGGCAGAAATGGTCCACCAAAAAGTCAAAAAACACCCTAAAAATGACCTTTCTGCTACTTTTTGGACACACAGAAGAACTCTTGGGAATCAGTTTTTGTGGGGTCCAATGAGCTTAAAATGAAGAAATTCTAGGTGTTTTGGAAATTAGACTTGGATAACTTTCCAATGAGTTATCATGAGCTCAATTTGGATGCCAAGAAGGCCTCTAAAAAGGACTTGAAAGTGGCATTGTGCATTGGACTAGTGGCGCTGTGGGTAGGACAAATTTTGCACAGGATTGCCATTTCACTGTGTTTTGACTCTGATCTTGGATTTTCTCTCATGGAGGATGTTTTACTGATGTAAATGATGACTTGGCTTGTAAATATGATGGATAATTAGTAGTAGAGGGTAGATTCATTAGATTAAAAGTCATTTTGAGTACAAATGAATCAGTTTCCTCACTTTTAGAGGCAAGTTGTTAGGATGCCTAGATTCTAGTTTCTTATTCAGTGTTGGTTATATTAGCTCCTCATCTTAGGGATTCGACCACTGAGGATGGGAGGAGGTTGAATCAATGCCTATATCTTATTCTTCTTTCTCATTGTAAAGGGTTGGACTCAGTTGGATGCTTATGCCTTGATTATACATCATTTTGTATCAATTTAGCAGGAGATTAATAAAAATTTCAGCTATTTCTTTGGGATCCATGTGGTATGAAGTTTAGTTCATTTTCTTCTCTTGTGATCATATGTTAGAATGTTTTTTGTACTTCATTAATCATTTCATTTATTCTAAGTGAATGTTTTCAAGTTGATAGGCAGAATTCATAACATCATTGCTCTGCTTCGGGGAAATATTCACCATTATATGTTTTCTACAGTCTAGGAAGGATCCATGGTAATCACATTCTCTTCCTAGCTTCTCACCAGTCTTAAAATACCTCACCCATCAAGCCCTAGAGTGTTAAACCTTATGCCTACCTTGCCCCATTAAACATCCTGCAATTTTGACCTAATTCCCTAGCCCTAACTGTCTGGCTCCTCCTGATCTAGCAAATCCCCTTCAAAATCAAATCAAGCCTTGTGTTACTATACCTAGCCTAATATCCTCTTCCTGATCTAGTCATCTTGGCGAAGATCCTTACAGAGAGAGCCCTCTCCTGGCCTAGTAGGGCTAGCTACTTGGCTAAGCGTGATTTGTGGTTACCTTGGCATGTCTCCTTTAGATTGAGGTGTTGGAAATAATATTGAGAGGGTGGGGTGAATTAGTATTATCAAGTCAATTATTTTCTTTTTCAAACCCAGATCATATATGCTACTTCAGTTAGTGAAAACCGCGTATATACGAAACTACATATAAGGAAACCCGCGTATAGCAAGCAGACTTATAATTTAATTTATCTTACAGATGTTGATCATTAATCTATGTATCAAATAAACAGTAACCAGAAACAGTGAAACAGAGCAGAAGACAATCACACACAAGTATACAAGATATAAGGTGGAAACATAATGTGGCTGAAAACCACTTGCTGCAATTCGTCTCTATCTTCCTTTATCTAGAAATTTCTTTTTACAATGTTTCTGTACTCATGCAGTCCTTTACCAGTATGCAGGCTACTACCTGTAGAGAGCTACAACTCTCTCTAGTTCTCCAGCTTTTCTTGGAAGGGAGCTACAACCCCCTTAGCTCTTGTACTAGCTGGGATACTAGTACGCAGGCTACTACCTACAGAAGGCTACAACCTTCTCTTTGCTTCCAGGGACCATGTTTCATAAATTTTCAGACTGGATCCATGAACATCAATCAAGAATTTATGTATCAAACAATCTCCTTTTCACCAATTAACACTGAATCAAATAGACACTTCTCTGACAGCTGTACCCAAAACACAGTAACAGTAACCACACACCAAATTCTGAACCCAGAACACTGCAGCAATAAACAGAAGTAGCTGGAACAAAATTTAAGAGATGTACGCTATTTTAATAACCAGAAACCTACGTGCATACGCTTCTTTGTTTGGACCAACCTGCGTATACGCTGCTTTTAGTCACAGAACCAGCGTGTATACGCACCATTGCTTCACTGAACCTGCGTACATATCTATAAAGGATAATTCACTCTTCCAATCATTTAGACATTAGTTAACCCAGATTTCCAAATTTATAGATCAAGCATGCACTACATATAATAGATCAAAATCATTCAAAGATACTATTATTTAAGCCTTAAGATTTTGACCCTTCAATAGAACTTATCCTTCTCCTTGCGCTCAGGTTCCTCCTTCATTCAGATCCAGATCTGCACCATAACCCAATCCCCAGTATTCCAGATCTAGCACTTTATCAGATATTCAATTAATTTCAGATTATTCTTTGCCAAATGATCTCCTTCCTATTTTATACTCTTAGGCCTTTCACAATACCACGGTCCTAAACCATAAGAAATCAATACCATGGACTCAATACTTGGGATCAACACTTCTGACGAGATACCATGGCCCAAAAAACATAGGTCCAAATACCAAGGACTAAATACCACAGACCAAAAATAAGTTCTCCCACATGTACGCACTTTTTCTTGCGTGAAAGTGCGTTTATACGCATACACGAATTCGGAATGTCTAACTGGCGTGTATATGCGCCTTTGTCAAGGTGAACCTGCATATATATCTTTTTCTTCTTTCTGAGTGCCTAAACTGTGAACTGTCACCAGAGTGAGTTGCCATCAAGGACAACACCTATGCCATAGCGCCAAACCTGTGCCATAGTGCCAACAATCTCCCCCTTTGGACTTGATGGCAACCCCAAGATCCTCAAAGTCATTCTCCCCCTTTGTCATCAAGGTCAAAGGGTTGTGCTCCCCCTGAGTACATGCTGAAATCTCTGCTCTGCTGTGCTGACCAAGGTCCCCCTGACTTGTAGGCAAGATCTGCAAAAAGATGTTCTTCAAGAAGAACCATGACTTATACATCATAAAAGACCTTCCTATCACCAACAGATTCTATACATACATCCATCACCCAACCAAGTGGGGATACACCAGAAATTTACATAAGACAACCAAGTACATTACATCAT
>APFE030875781.1:0-63089 GCA_000404065.3 Pinus taeda
TAGACTTCCCTAGGTTGACAATTTATGTAGTACTTAGTTGTTTGAATTAATCAACAATTAAAGTGACCAACACTCAGCATATAAACTTTCATTACATGTACATAAATCAGATAGTTGTCTATAGATATGGACTCATGTTTCTACATATATGGACCCATGATTAGGATGACCATCTATGTAAGGCAATTTTACATTTGATTTATTACTCCTGAAAATATCGCAACCCGGATGGATGAAACTAGATCCAGGGTCTTCAATCTCATTCAATCTTTCGCTCAAGTACAAGTCTAACCATGTGAATAGATGTTATAAAGTCGAACATGGAAAGACATCATTTGATTACCAACCAATGATGTAAGTTGTTAACAGACACGAGAGGAATCATTGATAATGATAATGACCCTCAAGGTACTATAATACATTTCGCATGGTGTGAATAAATTATTTGATGTCAAACACCATACAAATTCTTTCAGTCGAAGGCCATTAATGTCAACCTGTCGCTAGAAGCGAGAAACCTTCCATTGATGTATGCAAGCTTCAAGGTATTGAAGAGGTGTTTCTGAGTCAACTTCTTGGATGATGTGTTGATGTGACAAGAAGTGACTCATCGTAGGAGGGCCTTGATGTATCCCACATCTATGACATGAAATGAGGTAAATGATTTTGGAGATGAAAAATTGACTGACGACACAAGGTTCAAGAATGGTGGTCATGAAAATGAAGGTTTACGGTATTGCAAAGGATGAAGTTGAACTGAATGAATTCTCTTGAACATATCGGCAACACTAAATGAATTGGCAACATTGACCCAAAACCAAGTAATGGATGGTATATAGACCAACGGTGTGATAACCATCAAGCAGATAACCCAAACTAAATAGTCATGGAGATGGAGTGAAAGTGTCATGTTCAAGAGGGACTTGCTACCATAAAGTTTTCTCGACTTCTTCCTTTCTTCCCCAATCATTGCTCACCAGTACCTGTTTATTTTTTATCAAGCTTGAGGAGGATAACATATGCTTGTTGTATAATTTCGCCCTTCGGGTGAATCCATCGCTATTTGATGCTTTAACGAGTTTAGTGGAGTTGAAACTCGGCCTTGTCTAGATGGACAAGCTTGTTGCTATTTGATGTTTTTAACGAGTTTAACAAAAAATACAACTCGGGCCTTTTCATGTTTAGAGAGTTTGAAAAGGGACGAAAAAGAAAATCCATAATTTCTTTTTCATAAAATAATCTCTCGAGTCCAAAAAAGCATAAAATAATACAAGATAGATATCGTTTCCAATCCTTTAACGAGCTAGAATAGACAAGCGCTCGACGATCTTTTCATATTTAGAGTGTCTGAAAAGAGTTTTAAGGAGGACTCTATTTTGAGGAACGAGTGGTGTCTAGGGTAGAAACTAGTTCTTGCGAAGTTGGAACTTCTCAAAACATGTTGATTGATGTGAAGAGGTTGGCTAATAAGACCACTCATTGCAACTATTCGTCAAAAAGGGTAAAACTGCCAAGTGAAAGTGTATGATCGGCCAAAGGGATGGTGGCAATGGGATGAAAACAACCAAGGATCATCTGACAAAAAGGCTGATAGAATGGAAATCACGAGGGTTAAAAATGGAAATGAGTTCATTTTTACACAAGCTTGAACCATAGGGAACTATGCTTGTGTTCATTTTCATGTTTACACAAGCTTGAAACTAAAAACTATGCTTGAATTTAGTTTCATTTTTACACAAGCTTAAAACTATAAACTATTCTTGGATTTAGTTTCATTTCTACACAATCTTAAAACGAAAAAACTATGCCTAGATTCAATTTCATTTTTATACAAGATTAAAATGAAAAAAAATATGCTTGGAATTGGTTTACATTCCCCCAACATGATGAAAGGGAGAGTCTCTTGTAACCAGATGGAAGCTGCTACAATGAAGCAGGATGGTTATCCAAGACTTTTTGGCTTTGTCCAGATAGGGACAAAGGTGGATGGGGTGATTCCCTTCACATAATCTACAAGGAAACATAAATTTACCATTAGGTGCATGCCCCCCAAACTTCATTACATTCACCTAAGTAGACTACTCGTGGCTATCAAGTGGATGGAATGAATGTTCATTTATGAGATCAAGTGAAAGACTCGACTGAAACTTGGGACCTTGTTTCATTTTTTAATGAGCTTGACCCAAGACAAGGAACTTTGCTCATATCCTTGGTTTCATATTTTAATGAGGTTGACACAAGACCAGGAACCATCCTCATATTCTTTGTTTCATTTTTCAACGAGGTTAACACGAAACAACGAACTATCCTCGGTTCCTTCGTTTCATTTTTTAATGCGGTTGAAACAAGACAAGGAACTATCCTCGTATTCCTTGTTCCATTATTTAACGAGGTTGACACAAGACCAAGAACTATCCTCATGGGCTTGTTTCATTTTCTAATGAGGTTGACACAGTAAAAGAACTATCCTCACTTTCCTTGTTTCATTTTTTAACGAGGCTGACACAAGACCAGGAAATCTCCTCATGGGAGTTGTTTTATTTTTTAATGAGGTTGACACAATAAAAGAACTATCCTCATTTACTTCGTTTCATTTTTTAACGAGGTTGACACAAGACCACAAACTATCGTCATAGACCCTTGTTTCATTTTTTAATGAGGTTGACACAAGACAATGAACTATACTCGGACCTAATCACATCTCATAAGAGGTCATGAAGTCGATATTTGGTTCCAATCCCCCTAGTACATGATGTACAACATCACTGAATTGATCGTCAGTTGATGTAGGTATGGAACATGTTTCCACATAATTAACCCATGGCGGGGATGATACCTTTGGTACAAAAGGACATTTAGGGAAGAGGGTTGACTGGAAGCCATATTTGGACTGGGAAATGAAATTTGGTCAACAGTGACAATTCTGCCTTCATGCGGGAAACACAACACTCAAAAGAGTGTGGAAACAATAGCTCCCATTCCATAAACATAGTTGCGCCCTAGAAGTAAATTGTAATTTAAAGGTCCTGGGACAACCATCACATTCGGATAAATGATTTTTCCTCCCAAAGTAATAGGTAACTCAGGAAGGATCCCTAATGGTTGACTAGTTCCTCTGTTAAAAGTTAACAGATTCTGGGTAACAGGCACAAGCAGTAGTGAACCTAGCGCTTGCCAAGCAGTTGAGGAAAGGATACTCACAGATGCACCTTCATCTATAATAGTGCCAGATACAATCATATTACAAACTTATACTATTATTTGGAAAGGCACATAAGAAGAAAGATGGGATCCTGCCAATCGATTCCAATCAAAGGAAGTGACTAGACTACTTGGAGGGTGTATCATAGAAACGATTGAACTAACCCCTTGAGTTACAAGAACAGGACAATTTTCCTCATGTTTTGATGGAACAGGAGGACTGCCCCCAAGCTCATTAGAATCTGAAGAAACAAATAGAAATTGAGTGGTATCATATTCACTCTCTTCGGGAAAGGTACAATTTACTAAAGGTGAAATCGGATCAACTTTTACCTCGACATGTTGATTTGGGTTGGGTATAGGCTCATAGGATTCACTTTAAGAGAGAGTGGGTTTGACTAATGGTTGATTTGAGTCAGTCAATTCATCAACTAGTGAAGGATTAAGGGATATTCTACTGTAACCAGATGGGAATCGCTGCGGTGAAGTAGGAAGGTTATCCAACGCTCTTTTGGCTTCACCCAGATAGGGACAAATTTGAATGGGGTGATTTCCTTCACATAACCTACAGGGAAACTTAAATTTACTGTTTTTTCCATGAACTTTACTACCACTAGTTGATGGTGTGTCACCAACATGATCTCCAGAAGTTGATGACACAGGATGATGTGAATGGGAAGACCATTCTTCTAAGATCTGAGAAATATTAGGACAATTTCGAAGAAGATGGTTTCCTATACAAAGTTTGCATGGATATCTAACTTTGTGAGGCTTGATGGATGGTTTATCATCAGATCTTGCATTCAAAGCAATGGTTGCTTGGTTGCTTGGTTGCCCCTTTGCTGAATTTTCTTCTTCTTCTTCTTCTTCCCTTTCTTCTTCTTCTTAGCCACCAGGTTACTAGTACCAATACTTTCACCAAGCGAAGAGGAAGAAGGGGAGGAAGAAAAAAAAAAGGAAGAAGGCAAAGGGTCAACTTTAGGATCAACTGGAGGTTGATTTTGTCTAGTTGGATGTGTACTCGATTGCAGACAAATCACAACATTTTGAACCGAAAACAACCATACTGGCAAGCCAATGGTAAATCCTGAAAGGGACAATGTAGCCATATAAGGAGCACCAATATTTCCGAAAGAAGGAAAAAGACTAGGATTCCCAACAAAAGGAATTCCTTGATTAGTGGACTTCGGATTTGTTACCATATGTTTCAACCTAATATCAACTAAGGAGCGAGCGAGGAGGATGTTATCTGCGGTCAGTTAATTTTTATGACACTGGAACACAACTTTTCTTTTTCATTTTTAAAGAGTCGAGAAAAAACAAAAGATGACTCTAGTCGCCTTCGATTTTTAATGAGCCTGAAAGGACAAGTGCTCAAATGATCCTTTTACTTTTAAAGAGTCGAAAAGGAATGAAAGTGACTGCTTTGGAGATTCTAGACAAGAGGGTTTACTAGACAAATCGCAAAACTGCAATATAAACCTTGTTGATAAATGAAAGAGAAATGACCAAGGACTTTATGTACCGCTGTCAATCTTCTTGAATGCTGTGTTCAGTGCGTTGCAATCGGTAAGGTGGCTGACTTGGCTTCCCAGGGATAAAGGATTTCAACCTACTGGGGTCTCCCACCATATACTCGACAATACAGGGAGCACAAGTTCATACTAGCACTTATCGAATCAGAGAGGAGGAATCACCCAACCTTCAGTGAAAACGATAGCCACTAGGTATAAAGACATCGGAACACGTCTCTAGCCTAGACCTCTAGATGTTTTTCATTAGGTTCCAATGCGTTATGAGATAAATTGATATTCATTTTAAGTTGATCTTGCTTAGAAATTTTCCTTTCCAGTTCACCACGTGATGTATTCTGAAATTCCTAAAAATGCAACTAGAATGAGAAGAACTCTTTCCATTTAGTTTTAACAATGAAAATCCTAACTATGAGGGATAGAGCATACAAGTACTTTTTGAACAAACAAAAAAGAGCACAAACTAATGAAATTCCCTAAACCATTCCTTTTTAACACAAAAACTCAAGCTCTAAAATGCAAAATGCATGTATTTCTTTTCAATTTCCCTTAATGTGAATGATTCAAAAAGGAAAACCAATGCACAAACGATTCATAACTTTTTTCATAAAAAATCATGATTTGTGACAATTTCTTTTAAAAGGGAAAGGAAGACTGTACGACACTTTCGATTTTAAAGAAATGAAGATTTTCGACACTTTAAATGAAAATACAAATAAAATGCACAAATAAATCAATCGATTATTTATGAAGGAAGACTTTACGACACTTCATTTTTGAAAGAAAATAAACATTTTACAACACTTTTCTATCGACAAAACAATTGACCAAAACTACCTTTGGATAGTGGATTGCAAATGATAAAAAAATACATAAAAACATCCTACAATCCAGTCTAATTACGGCCAAATTAAGGAGATGAAAGACTATTTTCAGAGACAAAAGATCATTGATATTCAGCAACTAATTCAAACAAGAGAAAATTGGCAAAAAATTTTAGTTCCTAGGTGGTAAACTAACCCTCAAGGGATTAGCGCAGGTTGTAGTTAGAGATAGTGCATTGAATCGCTCTATAGCTATGCGGGAAGTGCACTGCAGCGCAAGCAACCATTAGAGACAGTTCGTTGATGACAGTGAGCAATTCTGAAGTCAATTTTGGTATGGTTTTGACTCAATTTTCAATGGAAAAGGACTGAAATTCAATGAACAACCACAAGTACAATATGTAGAAATCTCTTAAAAGTCTGATAAGCTACTAATATGGATAATCTATTCTATCCCCAGCGAAGTCGCCAATTTGTTTTGGGAAAATTTAGTTTTCTTGGACAAGCACCTAACCCTCTAGATCTAGTAGCTAATCTAGAAACAACAAACAAAGAAATCTTAACTTTTTCTATAATCAATAGATAAAGAAAGAGAGAAGACAAACCTACTTGTAGTTTTTGCTAGCTCCTTGCATCCTTTGATGGATTTTTTGGCTCCTTCCCATACTTAAGTCGCTTGAGAAGTACCTGCAAAATTACATAAACAAAAACCAATCAAGGCATAATGATATTGATCTATTGCTTATAAATAACATGGAATTGAAAACATGATATACATATGAACGCATTAACATAACACAAGCATAAGGAAAAAATCCTTGAAAACATTATTGATAAGATGAAATATTACGACCCATATGAGCTTGGTCCAGTGTCATCCTTCCAATTCAATCCTTCATCAACCTCATGAAAAGAAATACACTCCAACACAATGATAATACTTACACTCAATTCTAATCTCATAGCACCAACATCTCCTTACAACTCAATATTTTCCAACCCCTGATCCCTTAGATGTTTGATCTATTTATAGGTGAGTGAAGGAGGTTATGCCATCAATGGAGGAAATGCTAAATTTAGAAATCAGTTCCATGGAAGAAGGGATAGGGGATTGATGTTTCCTAATTCCCTTGTTTCCTAATTCCCTTCCTCATCCAAATGTGAACTCAAAGGAGTAGGTGGCATTGAGAAACTTCTGGAGGCTTCCAATGGATAAGGAATCTTCAAACCCTCATGGAAATTTTCTTAAATTCGCTCAGCGTAGGCCAAAGAGCGACCAAGTGCACTACAATGCACATTGACAATGTATTGGCTACGTTGCAGTGCACCCTGGTAGTGTATCTACCTGCGCTGATCGACCCTGCTAGTGTATTGGGTTTCACTGCAATGCACCCTGGTAGTGTACCAGGCTGCATTACACTGCACCCTAGTAGTGTACTGGGTTGCACTGCAACACACCCTAATGAAGGCCTACCTGCGCTGATCTTCTCAGAGGCGGTTTTTGGATGATTTCAATCATGGAATTTCTTGGGAAGCTAGGCATTCTAATGGTTGACTTCTTTAGGGCATGTAACAACTGAATTAGAATTTGATGGGCCCTAAAGTATTGATCTATAAGATGGGAGTGATGTGCCCAAATGTATTTGTAACAGTGGGTAAAATATGAAAAGGAATGTAAATTTTGTTTTTGGGCACTTTTCATTCACTATTAATATAAACTCAAAACAAATCGTGAATATTACAGATGTAACCCTCAATCCGTTAATTGTAAAAGAATGAAAATTAAAGGTTAAATATATAGCAACAGGGAGAAATCAAGATTTTGGGGTTAATTCCCTAGTTCACTACCAAGGAACAATCCCCAGTATTCAGGGCTCCAAGTATATCACAATGGAATAATATGTGAGTAAATTTTGCTTTCCTATACGCAAGAGAGACTGAAAATTTATCGAAAATTTTATGCATGAAAATGTCATGGTAAGAAAGAATTTAAAGGAATACAATATAATGTCATATGAAAAATTTCAGTACACATTTCCCAACAAACTAAGAAAACACGAGAATAAACATTTATACAGTAATACATTCAAAAAACATGGCAGAACTTATTAGAGAATACAAATGTTATAAAAACTATCTCGAATAAAGAAAAAAATTATGCACAGAGTAATAATGTTTGTCTCGAATTACACTGAAGTTCAAAGAAAAACAATAATATATGTGTGTGTGTGTGTGTGTCTGTATATGTATATGTATATGTATATTTACATATGCATATACATATACAAATATATGCCTCTCTCTTGCGGCCAAGTAGGGCCAACAGTTCACTTGGAAGAACCACAGTCACTGATGTCTATGACCATTAATTAATAGTCCTTCAATTTAAATAAAATGAAACCCTTTATGGATGATGGCAACCATACAAACTAAAATCCCATACAAAATCCATGCAAGCTAAAACTCCCAACTAATTGGGGAAAGAAACCCTTGTGAAACTATGGGTGGACATGATGCAGATTATATAAGAGACCCATGACACAAGAAGGTCGGCTTTACATCCTGAGAGATTGAAATCACACGTGAAATTTCTAGAGGGCATCCAGCTAAGGATCAGAACTCCAGTCAAACCTTTGAAATGTGCGAAGGAGACTCTGCTACATTAAGAAACAGAGAAAGTGAAATGAGTAGAACACCTTGTGTTGGCCTTTACTCATAATCCAAATTACATGCACAGGAAAAAAAATTATAGTTGTTACTTCAACCCTGTAGAGAAAAGCAGAGACAAGCGAGATGGATAGTCCATCCTCGGGATGAAAAGGACCACTGACAACCATTCATGTTACACAAACTTCAAATATTAAGCTCGGTCATAGTAAATCGAGCAAGGTGGAACAAAAACTTAGTTTAATAAGTTACATGACCTCACCAATGAATACCCTAGATGGGACATAAACTTGGGCACACCATGATAAAATCTGAGTGGTGGAAGAACCATGGAAACTCAAGTAAAATGTTAAACGTTGAGAAAGTTGTAGATCTGAGGGTGGGAGCAGTGAACATACACAATGAAATAGTTGAGTGCCTACATGGGGAGGGTAGATACCCTTTAACTCCTTCCCCATGATCTCCACCATTGATCCCTCCCCAAACGCCACCCACTGTTGATCCAATATTGATCCCAAAGTAGATTCCCACCATGGATGGAGCGTTGATCTTGAGGGAGAACCGTCACGTAGGGGTTGATTTTCAAGAGAGTTCAAAAGTTCTAGGTTGGGTAACCAATAGTTAACCATCAGTATACGTTATATGTGAAGCCAATGTTAATGCTATATTAATGTGAAGGTTGTTTATATGTTAAGTACAGTGCTAATACTATATTAATGTGAGGTTTGTTTATATGTTAAATATGAAATCAATGTTAGTATTGTATTAATGCGAAGATATTAACATGCTCAATGAATTGAGATAAAAGGTGCTTTTACATACCAGGATGGTTGCGTAAACAAACACACACACATACACACACACACACACACACACACATATATATAATGGTATTATGGATGAGAGATATTAAAAATTCACACCACTATCTTATAAAACCATATAAGGAAATTATGAAAGAAAATGGGAAAGGATATTCAATATATAATTGAAACCACGACACTGGCATGAGCCAACATGCAACAAATAAACAAAAATTTCTGCGATATCCTCTCCGAGATAGGAAAATTACAGTGGAGATGCAATGTAGGATAAAGCACTAGACGCCATAGCCAAGGAATTTAGGAATAACACAAGACTAAAGTGGAATAAATAGAAATGATTGCCGATAAGGGAAGGTGTCAGAAGGTGATGTCACTTGTAAAACTGTGTTTGACACCTAGAGAAATCCATGCAGATTTGGGGCTAGAAATGGGAGAGGGTGGACCGGATCTCAAGTTGGATATAGTCCTTGGATCCCACTTTGAGTAGAATTTGATTATTCCTCGAAAAAACCCATCAAATTTTGAATATGAAGAGGGAAGAGGGAAGATCTATCCAAATTTTTCAGGTTAAAAATTGGTGTGTCCAACATTATTAAGGAATTGGAGAGAATCCCAACCTATGATTCAAATAAATTACACCTTGGTTCATAGTGCCACCTCTTTTAGCAAGCTCATGACTGACCGAGTTCAATTTTCTCTACACATGAAAGAAATCCACTTGTTTAAATAAGAAATTGAAGCGAGGATCCTTTGACTTAATGATGAGGATTCAAAAGTGATGGCCTTCTTGGCTTTAGTGAACTAACAGATGACAAGCATAGAATCACCAAAAACAATTATCTTGGGAATTTTGAGTTCATTGGCAAGTTCCAACCCTTCCATAGGGCGAAGTATTCCACTTGATTGTTTGTAGTTGTTCCAAGGCCCCAAGCGAATTGGGAGACACTTTTTTCATCGAGGCCAAGGATGACCCCTCCCACTCCTCTCTCCCCTGAATTAGAAAGAACTTATTAATGGAATAAGAACACAGACTTTCATGAAATCCATATTAAGAATGGAATCAATTACCTATATTTCTTATAATGGAAAGTAAAATTATAAGAAAAAAATATTTAAATAATTTTATTTTTCTCTATATAAAATTGATATAAATTTATGTTATTTATATATGATAGTAATTTTTTTTTCATTAATATATATTTTGTTCCAAAATTTATTAAAAAAATTACACATCGTATAGCATCAATAATATTATTTTTACATGTAATTTGTCAACTCCATATTAAGTCCAGAAGGAATTACATATCTCCCTCATACTAAAAAGTAAAGTAAATATTTTTAATATAAAATTAAGGTGGAAATTGAAATATTTTATTTATGACCGATATTGATTTTTTATTATTAGTATATTTTTAATTTGTTGATGTAACTATTATTTCATTATTTTTAAATGTAATTTTACATGAAAACATTTCTCTGGTAATGATGTCTCGTGTCCCAACACAATCATGTCACAAGATGGCAATTAAATGATGTATAGTATATAATTTTATGTAATATTAAAATTAAATATAAGAAACATACATCTTTTATATAAAATAAAGTTATTAATAGTATGGTTTTTTCAAAATATCATATATTTAATATAGATTTTATTTTGAAATAACATTATAAACTATTTTTGAATAGTTAAGAGATAAAGAGAATGAGTTAAAAAACTGATGTCCTTAATGAAATTGAAAATATATTTTCTTGACATAAATTAGTTTAAGTAATATTTTCTTGAATTATAATAATTAATTAATTTTTATTTATAAATAATAATCAATAATAATTACCTTCATTATTTATGAAGTTAAATTTATCTTAACTTTTTATTTACAAGTGTTTAGAGATATCAACTTTCTCAAATTATTTGTGTTTAGAAAGATTTGATTACTCTATATACTTGGTAAATCTATAATTAAGATGAATCCTTAGTAGTTCATAATAATAATATTTATATTATACACAAATTTCTCATCTCTATATATAGAAGTATTTTTATTTTTATTTTTTATTATATATTTATAAATTAAATTTCAACATGAAATTATAAAATATCATGATTATGAAGTATTATTATTATTTTTTGTAGATAAATAAACAGCTTCTATTACATTATGAAAACCGAGTTACATGGGTACAAAGAGAAACATGAGCATAGCTTGGGCTTGCTTGCTAACTGAAAACAACTATCAAAATTCCAATGCATAATTGCTCACACTACTTTGCTTAGCCACCTTGAAAATGAATGTTTGAGCCACTACAAAATGATATGACCATCCACATATGAAACAAACAAAAAACTAGTACAATAGTCATGCATCCACCATTAACTGAGAAGACTAAGCATGAACAATGACCATTATATTCTATTATGAAAAACAAAACATTAAGCACATCAACCAGAGACACGTGAATCAGAGACCACTACACTTTGTGCATTATTATTCCCGAAACCAGCATAAGAATTAATCTTGGAACACACCGCCATTACACTAGGAGAGGTTGAGCCATACTTCAACTAATCTAACATAGGAATATAGGGTTACGAAGAGCTAGTAAAAGGTGTTTTACTGGGATCTCCACGAGGGTCCGTAAGGTCCCCAAAATCAGAATCTAATAGAAAAAATCTCTCTACATGATACATATGACCATCCAAGTCATTTTCCTTAAACCTTATATTTTTTATAATCCTCTTGATGTCCTTTATGCCAAATAACATATTGTAGTTGGTTACTTAGTTATTCTTCATAATCAGACAAAGAAAAGCATCAATCTATAACTTTTCAACCAAGCAGTGTAGAAACATCAACCTATATTTGTGCATCTTAACATGGTTTGAAAACACTTTTAACTTTTCTTTGAGGATCTTCAAATATCAGTAATAGGAACGTTCTATGGATTCCTTTGCTTTTAATAATAAAATGTCCCTATGCACTTTGAGTGGAACTACATTGAAGAGGAAAAAAAGGAGCCACCTGTAGAATGACAACTCCCTCATTCCCCAATAGAATGACTACGAGCCCATCAACTCATGAGTTTAGATACCAATCGAAATGGAGGGAAATAATAAAAAAATAATACTTTAAGACATTGACCCAAGAATCCTTCAACAAATCCAGACTAACAAAGATAATAGTATCATGCCCAAAAGACTAGAGAAGAGGACTGTAAAATGAATCTAACCAAAGGCAAGGAAATTTAGATATGTACGAAACCCAAGTGATAGTTGAAGGGTGCTAAGGAAGAGCTACTACCGAATTAACCCCAATACAATCTCGTGTTCTAACAACCCATTATCAAAATATGACTAGAAGACAAGAACAAGATGAAAAATTGACCAGGAAAAGTAATTGAGAAAGCTAATACTTGACTCTACAATGGACAAGTCAAATAATGGGGGTGGAAAATACAACCAAACATTACATGGGGCCCAACTTATATGATGTAATTGCACCCATTTCAAAAATAACGACTAAGCTTCATAATGAAATGGAGAAATTACTAGAATACTAAAAATCGTAAGCCAGAAATTGGCACAGACCAGAAATACCTGATAATTCGAACTCCACTACAGTCGAATTCGACAATACAACCACTAGTTCAAAAACCAATTCCTCCTATGATGAGTGCAAGGAAAGCACAAAATGCAGTGGCATCCCACACCATGGACAACATTGAAGGGATAATGCCTTGTAGAACCACCACACTCAAAACGACATGAAAATTGAATTATACATCACCATTGAATTCAATTGGAAACTAATCACGAAGCCACAAACATGGGGGAAGGTGGTGGCTTACCTCGCCTACATTGTATTGCACCCAAGTTCTTCACCACCTCACGCAGGAGAATTTAACGTGAAGAATTGTTATTTTTATTTATATGCTAAAATGGATATTAATGATGATGATGATGATGGTGGTGGTGGTTAACGTCCACTGAGAACAAATTGGTTTATCAGACCTATAATTTTCTTAGTTTTTAATTATGTAGCTCCTCGTCTTTCTTGGTGAGATTGGTGTTGTAGCTTTCTTTTTTTTTCTGTATAGTCTTCCAACATCCTTTATCTTGCATCTCCTTCATCTCTTATGGTTCTTGGGACATTGATGTCTTAGCTTCGTGATCTATTATGTTCGTCCTTTTGAAGATAGTCAAAGAAGAAGTTTGGTCTAGGAGATCTGCTTTGTTGTTAAATGAAGATTTATTTTGTGCGGTATTTGAATCCTCATAATTGTTGATTTATTGGGTAGGGCTTTCTCCCTGCTTGTCTTGAGAGTTGTTTCTTTCGTGCCTGATTTCTTGTGACTTAGATTTTTCTCTAGAATATTCTTATTTGATGACAGTGTAGTGTTCCTTTTGTGCTCCTTCCCACCATGTAGATCTGTGGTGGTTTTTTCTAGCAGAATTTCTTTGGGAGGCTTTTGGGCAATTTTTGGCTAGATGGCCTGTCTCAAAGCAGGATTGACATCTGAAGAGGAAACTTTCATAATCAAGTTTTTGGTTCCACACATAGTCTTTACTTGTTAGGTTTATTTCAGCTGGGAATCCGGCATTGAAGTACATTTCCACACAGGTGCATGCATAGGTGATTCTGGCATATTCCTCTATTTTTTAGCACCTGCAGTAAAATTTCCCAATTGCATTTCCAATGGCTTTTAGCGAGGAGAGATTCCAGAGATGCAAGGGTAGGCTTGGCAATCTCACCCAAACTGGAACTGAGGTTATGACTGTTGTAGAGGGATTGAATGATGGGTTCCATGGCTTCATGAATATGCCTGATTTTCCCAAAACCAAGGGCTGAAATCTAGAATACATTGTCTGCTTTTAGGATTTTCAAAATCTACTATAAAGAAACCCCTAGCACAGAGGTAGATATTAATATACATGTGTGTTTTTCTTGGAATATCATGGTCATGAATATGAATCCTCATTATTTAAATTTGTTTTAATGTGACGTGTATATTATGAATATTTTCTCCTAAATTATTTATAATTTTATTGATAAAAACAAAATTTCAATATAACAAATTAAATTGAATTAACTTATCATTTATATACTTTCTATTGTTTTTAAACTGAGTTGAAATCATTTTTTTAATACTTTATTACATCGCAATATAATATCTATATTTTCTATGAACTACAATTAACAATTTAACAATAATAAAATTTGTCGCTTTGTATATATATATATATATATATATATATATATATATATATATATATATATAATATTATATATTTATTAATTATTTATCATTTTATTTTATTTTTTATTAAATTTGGGTTTTTATCCGGCAAACCAAATCGAACATCTCGTAGTAAAACTAATAACTAAATTTTATTTTATATAATAAAATTTTCAAATATACCAAAACTTTTAAAATTTTACTATTTTATTCTTTATAATAAAGCTTTATTTCCATACACATAACCTTCCACTAAAAAACTAAAAATTATATCACTTTATTATCACTTGATTATATTAATAGAAAATTATCAATAAAAACGCTTTCGTTAACATCACAATTGTTTACCACGTTCTTAACACGCAACCCTCTTTAAAGTTTCGCAAGGATCGTTGTCATTGACAATTTGGAAGGTGATGTAGGTAAGATATTGAGCATAAAAAATGAATTATTGGAGAAAAGCATCTTCATTTAATTAAATTGTTATGATATTCTTTAAACAAATCCTCACGTATTTATGCTTAGTTAAGAGGCTGCCAAAAATCACTTTATTTAATTTTTTGAATTTTGAGGGATGATGTGTGTTATATATATAAAAGTCATTACTTTTATTAATTATATATATATAATTAATTAATAAATTAGTAATGACTTTTTTAGGATGGGATAGTTTTTTATTAGGTTTAAATTTTTTCTTTTCTATTATGAAAATTAGTAACTTTGTCTTTTCTCACTGAGCCTAATTCAATCGCTCATAAGTCTTATTAGACAAGTAAAGCACGCTTCAAATAGGAATGTAGTGATTATTGGTTCGAGATGCCTTCTAGTGTGGGATGTTCACCATTTGGCCTACCCTCATGGGCTTCGTTGTGCTTATCTCCGCAAGTGGGGATAAAAGCATTTGAGGGAAAAGTTTAGGGGCTAGCATTGGAAAATGGGCTAACTTTCCATGTTTTTCCCAAAGAAAATTATTAATTTCCATTTCTTTTCCATTTAATAGATAAAATTATTTTATCTTAAAAATAGCAAAGTTGGATATACACTATATAAAATCATTATAAATTTGAATATTTTACAAAAGTATCACCAAACGTTAATATTTTCCAAGGTTTCTAAACTTTAAAATGAATTGAAGTTCTCAAAAGTTTCCCTAAATCATTCCCTCTAATTATAAGACCATTATGATTAGCTAAAATTTAGTCAAGTTCTACATTGTTTTGGAAAATAAGATTAACCTATGGCTTGAAAGTCATGGTAAAGGAACAAAATGCCAAGCTAGCTTTAAGAGATGAACCATATTGGTACTCTCAGGATCATTGTAGAGGAATGTTGTAATAATAAAATTTATCTCTTATGTTGTTTCGTTGACTTGAAAAAACCTTTTAACAGCATTCCTGGGACAAAGCTATGTAAGAGGCTAAAAGAGATAATGGTTCCTTTGAAGTTGAAGGTTGTTGTGACAAGGTTTTATGAGAATTTTATTGCCAAGCTTATGACCATTGGAGATTGGTTGGAAGAAATTAAATGCAATATTAGAGTCAAGAAACGATATCCCTTATCCCCTACCATTTTTAGCATATACGTCTATAAGCTGGAAGAATGTTTGGAAGATGCAGGTTGTGTTGACCCTGTGCTCACCGACATAGTCATAACTCTTCTTCTTTATGGTAACAATATTGTTCTTTTCGTAAGGAGTCATTACGGTCTTGGAAAGAAACTAAGAATCTTCCAATATTTCTACTCCATGATGGTATGACTATTAATACTAAAAAAACTAAAGTCGTGATAATTAAATCCAAAAATATCACATGTGATACTTTAATATCTGACACCAACTACTTAGATGAAGTTACTTCATACAAATATATTGGAATCAACATCTATCACAAGCTCAATCAGAATTATATAATTGAGAAAATGATAAATGGAGGATGGAAAGCTTACTCTGGGGTTGAAAACAATTGTAAGTTAATAGATCAATGTATATGGTATAAAAAAGACCTTTTGATATTCTTGTCACTCCTATTATTTTATACGGACATGACATTTTAGGTCGCCATTTCTCCATAGATTCATGGAGGAATATTGAGTAGGCACAAAAATAATTTATAGCCTATAATCTCAAGATTAAAGGAAATACTCCCTACCTTATCCTCCTGATTAAAACAAGCCTTTCCCCCATTGAAAGCTATAAAATTTCTCTATCACTCACAATTATAAAAGTACATTGAAAACCTCCATTATATAGCAATAGAAGAGTCCCAATGTCAATTAAATATAAATATGACAACTAGGCAGATACAAATCGATATGTGAGCTTATGAATCACTACAACTAGTCCATTAGGAAACAAAGCCTCGGAAAATACCAACTCTAACACCCCCCTCCCCCAAGAAAAACATAGGGAGTATGTTAGTTGTTATAGCATCAGATGGTGTTCTTGTCTCAAACTTTGTGGAGAGGCTAAAACACATGAGTTTTCCAAAATCCAAAAATCATTTATGGAAATTCCATCTATAGATAACTCAATTAAATTAATTTACCATCATTTAAATTTTTCCAAGTCTAACTTAGAAAAATTGGTTAATTAATAGGAAATAATTGAGAAAGGTGAGAATCCTCTACAAACACACATGTATCGACTTAGAGATGATCTCATCCATCAATTAAGATTTAATCCTGGTCGTTGAAGACTCAACTGGAGATTATAAGAGGAGGTTGATGGGATTGATGGAGAACATATAGGAAGAGTGAGTTCCTTGGCAGGTTGAGTTATTGAGCTGTAGAGGTCCAGCAAAGGAAGAGAGTTCGAGCCAAAAGGGATCTAGAAGGGAAAAGATAGTGATTCCAGAGGAGATTTTCAGTTCTAGGGAGAAAGGAGAGAAAGTCATATTATTTCTCTAGAAGGTTGTGTAGGGGCTATGGAGAGCATCAAGATGGCAGTTTGATTTAGCTATTAGAGAGATCAATACAAATTCCAATGGCTGAGAAAATTTCCAGAAGGTTAGGAGAATCACTTCTAGAGGCAACAAAAGGAAGGATGTTATCATCAAAGGCGGATTCTGAGTAGTGTGAGTTAGCCTACGTAGAGGCAGCATAGAGAGGCATGTGTAAGGGTTTGGATATCTAGTTTATGAAGAAGCTTGTTGCAGGATCACCTGTGAGAGAGAAGGTAATTTCCCTCAGTTGATTTTTTCACGTATTTCTCTTCGATTGGATTGCTAGTTTTAGCATCCAAATTGTACTTATAATTTCTCACTAGTTCATTGTAATAAAACTTTTAGTTGTTGCACTAGTTTTCCCACATTGGGTTTTTCTTGGGAACCAAAAATAATTGTTTCATTTTTATGTGTGTGTGCTAGCATTTTCTTAGTTTCCAACATTTTATTTTTCATAGTATTTTTATGGTGAAAAATTGTAGTGTGATGTATTTGATATTTGTCGTAGCAAAACAAAATGCATAACTACTTTATAGGTAGAATAATAAATTTCTAGTTGCTACAATTAGGCTTGTAAATTTTCACATAATAAACATAAATAAAATATTGGGTCCTAGCTATTGATTTTTCTCAGGGATATATTATTTTTTTTCTTTAGATAATTTCATTTCATTATTTACACATTGAATTCACCCTACAACATCATAACGATATTCAATTTTACAATGTTACTCTAAAACATACGCAATTATATAGAAAGAACAATGGCATCATCAATGTAGTCGAACATAAAGGAACAATAGAGGAAAAAAAAATCACACCTAAAGACACCAAGATTGGTCAGAGAGCAAGGACAAACCCACTTTGGGGAAAACCCTTTCAAATTCTTCTTCTTATTAGATTGTCATAAAATGTTCAACAAAGAGAGAGTACAATGATCCATATCTTCAACCACAAAATTATCCAACAAAATAAACTAGAAAACATCCAAGAGATGAAGCCAATAATGTTAATAATAAAAACCCTAATTCAAAATCTTGTGGTCAACTCCCGATATATGCAGTTAACTATCGAACTCTATTGTCAACTACAAAAATCAAACCGTAGTTTTCAACCGCATGGAGATAGTTTTCGTGCATGTGGTTGAAACCCTCCAACTACATTCATGAGCCTATGTGCCTGTGATTGTGACCGAAAAATACCCTGTAGCATACTGTGGTTGGGAACCAAAATCCCTAATCACATGTCCGAGCTTTATGCCATAAAATTTCATACGTGTATGAACCAACCTCCGCGAACTACCTCATACCTATGTGAGCCAAACCAAATAATAGTGAATGATGATGGTGATGATGGTGGTGGTTAACATCCACTGAGACCAAATTGGTCTATCGGAACTATAATTTTCTTAGTTTTTAATTGACTATCTCCTCGTCTTTCTTGGCGAGATTGGTGTTGTAGCTTTATTTTTTTTCTCTACGGTCTTCCAACTTCGTTTATCTTGCACCTCCTTCATCTCTTCTGGTTCTTGGGACATTGATGTCTTAACTTTGTGATCTATTGTGTTTGTCCTTTTGAAGATAGTCGGACAAGAAGTTTGGTCTAGGAGATTTTCTTTGTTGTTAAATGAAGATTTATTTTGTGAGCTATTTGAATCCTCATAACTATTGATGCTTTAGGTGTTTTCGAGTTCACTTTTTTGTTGTTGGGCAGGGCTTTCCCCTTGCTTGTCTTGACATTTGTTTCTTTCTTTATCGATTTCTTGTGATTCAGAGTTCTCTTGAGAGTATTCTTCTTTGATGATAGTGTAGTGTTCTTTTTGTGCTCCTTCCCACCATGTAGATCTATGGTGATTTTTTCTAGGGGAATTTTTCTGGGAGGCTTTTGGGCAATTTTTGGCTAGATGGCCTGTCTCAAAGCAGGATCAACATCTAAAGAGGACACTTTCATAATCGAGTTTCTGGTTCCACACATAGTTTTTACTTGTTAGGTGTATTTCAGCTGGGAATCAGACGTTGAACTCCATTTCCACACAGATGCGTGTATAGGTGGTTCTGACATATTCGTCTATTTCAGGGCACCTGCAGTAAAATTTTTGAATTGCATTTCCAATGGCTTTTAGCGAGGAGGAATTCGAGAGATGCAAGGGTAGGTTTGGAAATCTCACCCAAACTGGTGTTGGGGTTATGTTTGTTGTTGAGGGATCGAATTATGGGTTCCATGGCTTCATGAATAGGCCTGAGTTTTCCCAAAACCAAGGGCCAGAATCTAGAATGCATTGTCTACTTTTAGGGTTTTCAAAATCTACTATAAAGAAACCCCTAGAATAGGGGTATATATTAATTTCATCAGAAATGACAGGCTTCCATACCTTCGAGATCCAATTGTGGAGAGTTGTCAGCCATGGCCAAAAACCATTGAATCAAAAGAATAGGGCATTTTCAGAAAACTTCAAAGCCTCAGAGTGAGGCCTCGTCCACCTGGACAGTGGGAGTTGGGGCTTCACTAATTATATGAGTAGGAACTTGCCCCCAGAGACGGATGGATCTGAGCTAGCAGCTATTTTCGCAAAGCTGGGAGCCATCTGGAGAATGCTCTCCTGCTAAGTATAAAAATGTTTCTGAAGAATTTTATAAAAGGGAGCCACACAGGCCGTTCAGATATGTGTCTCAGATCTGTATTACTTTCTCGTAGAATATTAGACCCATCGACATCATATAAAATGTCCAAAATTAATTGGAATTAAGAAAAAAAAATGAAGCTAATTGTGAGCTGAATCATACAAATCCCAAAAGAAACCCTAGATCGATGCAGTAATAACTATGAAAAGAAGAAATGTTAATGGGTTATTTCCCTCTAGCCATAGAAGAAACAGAAGGGTCGTAGATTACTCATGCTGGCCATAGAATAAAACCTAGACCACCGCAGTAATAACTATGAAAAGAAGAAATGTTAATGGGTTATTTTCCTCTGGCCGCAAAAGAAAATAGAAGGGCCGTAGATTGCTCACACTGGCTGCAGATGTATAAATGAGGTTGAGGTCACTTGTATTTATATCCATCTCATGGTGTCTAATTTTTCTTTTGGGTTGACATGTCCTTTTGTGAACATGTGGGCTTCAATTCAAAAATAAACTTCCTTGTCCAAATCAAGTGCTTCAAAATTCAAAATTGGTCCTCTCAAAAAGAGGAATCTAGTCCCATGATTGGGATTTGTCACTAAGCTTACAAGTTAACAATCCTTCTCAACTATGGAGAAATTACAACTGCATCATGTAATCATTGCAAGTATCATATCTCAAGTATCTTGTCATCCTCAAATGTTATATTTGTTCATCTCTGCTCATCTATACTCATATTTGTTTATCCTTTCTCATATATTATCATCCCTACTCATATTTTCTTGTATCTATATATCTTCTCATATGTTTAACACTCTCAAATCTAAAAGAAGAATAATTTGATATTGGATGGGATTCCAAGCTACTATCCTCTATTAATTGGGTAGCCATCGCTACTACCCTGAATCATTTGCTAGTGGGGAGCCCAATGCTACTACTCAAGAAACATTATAGACCTTAACATTAGGGAGCCCTACTCAACTTGGAACAACATTAGGGAGCTCAGTCTCAACCTAGAATCTAATGAAAATAAGGAAGGTCCTATGGGACACTATCACCCTAAGTGTTGGCTTATATGGGCCTGACCCAGGTTCGAAATAATTGTTTAGCCAAACAAATCCCATAGCTACTGGCCCTTTCGGCAACATTCCATGGAGAGCGGACTAAGGTATCACTCGAGGTAGTAGGGGAGGGTGCTGGAACTAGGTTTCCACACATTAGAGGTGTCTAGATGTGGTGTGAAGGTTCACACACTAGTATGCAGCTTTGTGCTACTCGGTATTCGCATAGATCCAGAATGATTATACCTTTCTATTATTGCGCTATTTTATTCAAGTATGGGGATGTAAATCAGATCTATTCAACAGAGTCTTTAAGAAAAAATTTAATAGATGTAACTAATTTGCACACTTAAATTGAACCCAGATTCACATTCATTAATCAGATTCGCACTTAAACGGACATGTACATATGAATCATAAATTCATAAGTGCGAGAACATAGAATTACAAAAGCAACTTGTCTTTATTATTATTTCTCACCAATACATCTAGATCTACACCGTGCACTCAGCTGCGGGGGCCTGTGAACATAGCTATGGACTCTTCCAGGCCTCTGTGCACACAGCTATAGAGCCTCTATCCCCTATCCTATCCCTCGACTCAGACTTATAGATGCTTTCAGACTATTCTCCTCAGCAACCCATTACAATTCAGATCCAAAATCATATTAAAAATGAACTGTCTTTCCCTCATAGAGCCACACTCTATTCATACCTTCCTATGGTTCACGGATCAACTTACTTCCTATTACTTTACATTATTTCTTGGGTGGACAATCCTTTGACTCGACCTCTTACATTTCGCGCTCCGCATCCTTCAGAGTTTTTATAATAATTTAACCCTTCATTTTAGGCTTTCTGCCCAAAAACTATTACACGGGACCTCCGCTACCCAACAGTCCCCCAACACAATCATCGTGACTCATCCTGAGTCACTCATTGGCGTAGCGATTCGTTCTTCCTTGGATTCGTGGTTCGCCTCCCTTTGAGTGACACTCGTCATCCTGCTTCTCCTTCATTGTCTCCTGCAACGCTTCATCTGGCTCCTACTTCAGTGTTTCTACCTTGTTTCAAAACTGATGACGCTCATTCTACTCACCCCCTCATAGGATTTTAGCTTGAGCGGGGGAGCCACATACAGGATTGCCTGGTACCATTGCAGCCACTTCTGACCTTCGTATCTTCTCTTCACACTGTTTACTGTAGCTTATGTTGCAATTTTGCAAGACCCTAGCTATTGTCTGCACAATGACAATCTTCAATGGACATCAGAGATGACTTATTAATTGCATATCTACCCGTGGTCAACATCTGTCCATCCTTTCATTGTTTTTTTTTAGTGCGTTGGCCTACCCTTAGGCGAGGCGATGACATCCGAGCCAATTTTTCTTTGTGTTTCATCTTTTCTGGTACATCCCCGACTGGTAATGCTGCAGTTTGTGGGATGCCCACAACTGTCAACACCATACTCTTTAGAAAGTTCTGCTCCTTCATCAGCGAGATCATTACCTTCGGGTTGACGCCTTGTACAGAGATAATGAACAACTCCATATGTGTTTTCGAAGTGTAGGTCACCTAGTGGATTCCACTTTGTGATTTGTAAGCCATGCAGATTTCAAATGCATTGATTGCTGCCTGTTCCAACTCATGTAAACTCTGTGGTAGCTCGTTCCATCTGTAGCTCGTATTGTTTCTCTTAATTGCATGCCGCCCACTCCTTCTTGCCATAATGCAAAAATCTTGTCATGAATAGTGATTTCAATGGTCAGCATTCCTCTTATCATTGTATCTGTGTGACCCCTCTCACACAATCATGACCCTTGTGTGTGGCCAAATGTACGCACACCATGGTACTCATGCATCTGTCCCCCAGACTGCTTTATCGTCCCGCACTCTCTTTCAACTGGTTGGAGCGATGAGACTACCCTTTGAATGTCTAGTCAAGCAGTCAACTCACCTGTATAAAGCTTGAGGTGAGTGCCATTCACTCTTCCTGGGAATGGGTCTCCATTGAGTTTAGCCAGCTGAATGCGTCCCCATCGGTAACTTCTTTGACAACATAAGGTCCCAACCAATGCATGCGGAGTTCACGAGGGAATTTCTCGAACTTACTGTCATAAAGCAATACTAGATCATTATCCTTGAAGGTGCGCACCTTGATATGGCGATCGTGCCACACTTTCCCGCGTTGTTTCTTTATCTGCTGATGGTATCCAGCTACAAAACCATTCCTCCTCCAGCTCTTCTAGCTGCATGAGCCTTTCTTCCAATGCCCCACGGTCGGCCTGTTGAAGCCTCGAAAATTGGGTCTACAACAAGGGGGATACCCACCTGGTCCATACCTTCGTTAGCAGCTCCTTTTCCATTTGGTATAGTGGGTCCGACTGGGGATATGGGACCAGTTTCCCAATATATGTATGTGCATGTTGAGAATTGATATTTCCTTTCTAATAGTTCCTAAGTAAAATGCTTTTATTCTAAATCTAATCTAACAACATGCAATTGTATTCTAATAAATAGAAATATCTAATTCTAAACTAGCCTGGGATGTAATCTTTCCGTTATGTGACCTAAAATGGTTTCAAATAACAATTGGTAATAAAGATCATTCAACTGTTATGAGAAAATAATTCAATAAAGATAAACCATTTCGTATAAAAAGTTAGATGAAACAATTGTGACAAACATATCTCATAATAAGCTAATCATATATTAACATAAATAAATAACTATCACCATACAGAAGTGCCAAACGATAACTCAAGCATTCACGCATTCATATATAAATAACTGAACATGAATATCACTTTAACGCATAGGCAAAAGTAGTTAAGAGATAAAAGTACCATTTGTAACTAGTTCTACTCATGAAGTTCAAGCAATAATGATTTATCTCTTCTTAATCCAAAATCCACTAAGAGTACAAAAGTGCAACATTAGTAGTAGATATTAAACACGAATATCAATAAATCTTGTTCCAATCATTCATCAAAACCTCCTCGGAGAGTGCAATTGTGCATGTTCTGAGGACAAGTTTTTGACAAATTTTAGGACCGCTCTCTAAACACATGAGAAGGGTTTAAATACTACTAACAAGATCTAAAAATAATTTATTACAAAAATGTAGGATGCGGTTTAAATGACTGTCCTCATTTCAGGCAAAATTAAAACTAAAATTGAATCTAAAACTAAAACTAACAACTAACTATCTATGTATATGTTCCTTGTAATTGCAAGCATTCAGCATTTGGTTGAGGAGAGTTGGTTGGCCGACTTCCGACTTTAGTTATCCTGCGAAAAAAGAATCAGCAAGAGTTGGCGCCATCTTCTTGGCAGAATTGATGATAAATTTGGGAGTCATGCACTGGTTATGTGGTTTTACCAAGTATGCCCAGTAAGAATCCAAATTCAACTTGGTTAACCTTTTGATTGATTCTACCATTTCTTGATCCTTTTGTCTCCAGCTTGTTTGTAGTTGTTGTACATATCTACATACCATTTGAGGATATCTCTGATAAATACCACTGGTTTTAGAGTTCAAGTTTTGCTTTTCGCCTTAAGAACTTTTTCCTACAAATTTTCGGGCTTACAGGTGACTGAGTGATTAGGGGCTTTCCATCTCGAGAGGTTTTGCCTCGCAATGCGTAATTAGTGCTAGGCACCAATCACACATTGGAAATTGCCTCTGTTTCTCGATCTGGGCTTCCCTAGTGCGATTTTCGCCTCTTGCGCACTTTTTGTTAGAGGATATAAATCTTAAATTTTGTGAAAATAATGACTCCATGAGTTCATAATTCCGAGCTTTAAATTCTCTATACGTGATATCACCATTATCTAGTACTCATTTAACCATGTCTGTGTATGGAAGAATTTTGGGCCTCGCCGCTATCTTGTGCAAGAACAAACGTGATAGTTATGTAATAAACGCCTCAGAAGACTCCTGTGAGCTTGTAGTAGTTGTAACCTCCATTACCTTGGGATTTTCTTCCTCAAGTAGGTTGTACATGCCTTCCAAGTAGTAATACCGGCATCTTTGTTAAATGTGTTGTCTGTGTATAAGGGCGTCATTTCTTTATCTTCAGAACTCGGAGATTTACCCTTCTTTCCCATAATATCTTGAACACTTCTATGTATACTTCTCTGCTCTTTTCTCTTACAGTTTACAAATGAGGTGAGAATAATGATATGAAAAAGGTGACGGGAAAGCTTTAAATGCGGAAAACATATAAAATATACCACCTTACATGAAATCGCTCTTCAATCAGATCAAAACCATATTTCATTAACGATTGCCAGCTAACTCATTGATTAACATTTAACGCAGAGAACTGGGCATCGATTTATTGAAAAATCTTTTTCGAACGACGAGACCTGTAGATCTGTGATGGGGCAATTTTTCAATTTGCTTTGCAATATCGTAGATCGCAGTGTCACAGATCACAATATCGCGGAATCGCAATATCGCTAGTTTGTAACATATGACAATCATCCATTAATGTGTTTTCTACGAAATGCGATTTGTGACATGCGCCATTGCATATCGATGGTTTGAGGCATTTCATCTTAAGTAATGGTTGAGGCATGCGATGCGATGAGGATCTTTTGATGCACGATTTCGCATTACAATTTCACAATCTTAGAGATTCCGCTTATAGGAAGGAATTCATTACCTTTTTGTGATGTGACGCTCTTTAAGGAATGATTTTATTCTAACTTATCATAAAAATTAAGTCCTTTTATATTTTTCGAGGGTATTCTCCTAAGTTTATGATAGTAAGTTTTATTGAAAAGGGAAATACAAGCATTAATTGATTTTTTAAATTTTTGAATAAGTCCCCACTTATTTAGTATTAGTGATAAAACTAAATAAGAAGGGGGGTTGTTGCTGGCCACAACAATTGGCGATTCACTTGGAAGAACCAATTATCTCTGCTTTTCTTTTGAATTTTCTAAACTTCCAAAACATAAAATTTTCCAGAAAATCAAACTTTATTATAGAAAGATAAAGTACATCATGCTTTTAGCTGTCTATGATAGTTTGTTTCTTCTATGTTAACTTTAGTTATTTACTTCCTCAAACTAGTCATTGTATCTACATGAGTCACTACTTGGTTTATACATATAAAAATAAAGCCTTCTCTGTAAATTAGTTTTAAGTATGCTCATTTGTCGTAGGTAGAGCCTCTACTGTCAGGAGGCATTTATAGCCTCGACAGGGTTACCTGTTACCTAGCAATGATCCTGTATCCCACTTGTAGAAATATACAACTTTGAAAGAGAAATCCATATCCACACTTATTGCTTTCATTTTCTTTTAATCCTTAAAGAACAATGCCTTGGTTTAGTAGCCAAATTATGACAGTGCCATTCACTTGATTTATAACTTCGTTGAACAAGCTGGCTCATGATGAGACGCCTTTTCTTTTGATTATAATAATCTTGAGTCATTGCCCTGTTGTGGTATGCAATTTTGGCAAAGTCAGCAAGCTATAATATATATGATCATGATAAGTTGGCTTGTGATGAAACTTCTTATTCTTTAAGTTTAAAGTGTATCGTTGGATTATTCCTTGAAGCTTGTAATTCCGTAGATGGGGAGGAAGTCACTGTTTCCTTAAGAATAGCTCTGGACAACAATGGTAGACTTTTTTGGAAATAGATTTTCTACAGAGAATCTTCTTTTTTTATTGATACTTTTCATTTGACTGATATAAAACAAATTCTTACTAAAGGTCGCTTTTTATCAAAATTTACAAGGTTGAAACTAGTATCATTTTCGGGCTTATAACCTTTTGACTATATCTTTCAATAATAATGATCAGTTTTCTAAAACAATTATATTTATACAAGTGAAAAAACAAAATCTAAAAGAAATACTTGTCTTTTTCGTGAATTCCAAATGTAACCACTTACAACTGGTTTTATTATCAAAATAAAGGAAAAACTAATCTACAAAAATAGAATAATGATCTCCTATGGAAAGTATTTTTTGAGGATCTATCCATTAATAGGTAAAGACTCCCTTTTTCCTGTTAAATCCTATAACATAAAAGTAGATGGACCTATGACTTCTGCAATTTGGAAAGGGAAACGCCACATTCGTTGAAATTTCGTATGTTTTCCCTTTTCCTCATGAGCCTTGTCCCATTTTAAAACTAGATCTCCCATCTGAAAGTCCTTTCTGGATATCATGTTTGAATCAAAAGAAGCTTTTACTAATGCTTGGTGATGAGCATGAGTTATTTTAGCCTATTCTCGTTGCTCTTCTAGCTTAAGTATTTCCAGTTGCCTTAGTTGTAAGGAACAAGTTGGTGTTTCATCAATATATTGAACTAAGGTCAAAGAGGGAATTGCTAGATGAGTTGGAAGAACCACTTCTTTCTCATAAACTAAATTAAAGGGAGAAGTGCCAATGGAGGCTTTCTACGTTATTTGGTTTGCCCATAAAGCATATATTAAAAACTTGTGCCAATTTTTGTGAGTTTGATCAATGGTTCGCTTAATGATTCTAATTAAGTTTTTATTCATAGATTTAGCTAACCCATTCCCTTGTGGGTAATAATTGGCAGAGTATTTAAGCTTAAAACCTCTTTTGAGTGAAAATTCAGTCATAGCATTGCCAGAAAAATATGATGCATTATCAAACATTAAAGCAGAAGGTAAACCAAACTTGTTGATTATGAACTGATCTATGAAATCAATGATGTGTTCGGCATTAGCTGTCTTGAGAGGAACTGCTTCTTCCCATTTAGTAAAATAATCTGTAGTTGTAAGGATATACCTATGCTGTTTAGAAGAGTGAGGAATGATCTCACATATTATGTCCAATCCCCATTGATCAAAAGGCTATTCAATGTTGACTGGTTGCAAAGGCAACGATGGTTTCTTTTGTCTCCCAGCAGCAGTTTGACAAACTTGACATTTCCTTATGTAGCTATGCATGTCCTTGGATATTGTGGGCCAGTAATAGCCTGCGCAGAGGATTTTATATGCAATAGCATCTCCAACATAATTTCCACCTGCTAGTCCATCGTAGAGTTCATGCAACACCTTTTCAGCTTTAGATTTCTCAAGACATCTAAGGAGAATAGAATCATAATTTATCCTAAAAAGTACATCGTTCACGAGCTGATATTGCTTAGCTTTCAACCTTAGAGCTATTTTCTTTGTATAATCGAGGTTTGAAGGGGCATATCTGTTCTTTAGATAAAATATGATATCAGTGTATAATGATTCAACATCGTTTAGGCTTAACTCATACATTTGTATCTTTGCAGATGGTATTTTGGAAATAAGCGATGCTTCAGCCAACATTTTGCAAAAGCCTTGACCTTTTACAATATTTGCTGGTTTGATTTCTACGTCGTATTCTTCTAAGGCAGTAACCCAATTGGCTCTTTTCTCACCCACATCTTTCTATACTAAGAGATTTCTTACCACTAAAAATGGTACTATGACTTTTGTATGGGTTTTAAGCAGAAAGGGTCTGAAATATTTTATTGCTTTGAAAATAGCATAAGCTTATTTCTCTACGTCTGAATAATTTAACTAAGCCCCTTGTAGATTTGAACTGAAAAAAGCAATTGGGGCTTCTACCTTGTCTTGATTTGCTTGAGTGAGTATCACAACATATGATTAATCAGAGGCAAATGTATATAAAATGAAAGGATCGGAAAAATTTTGAGTTGCTAAAGATGGAGCATTAACAGTTGCTTGTTTAATCAAATTGAATGCTTCATATTCATCTTGGCCCCATTTGAAGATTGAGTTCCTTTTATTCATTGCTTGTAAAGGAGATACGATCCTTGAAAAATTTGGAACGAATCTCTTTACAAAATTAATCTGGCCAAGGAAATATTGCATAGCTTTCTTGTTGTGAGGCAAGGGTATTTCTGAAATCTCCTTGATTCTGTCAGGGTCAATATAAATTCTAGATTTTAACACTATGAATCCAAGAAGTTTTCCTTCACTTAATCAAAAAAAGCACTTTTTTGGATTAAGTGAAATTCCATACCTTTGACAATGTTTGAAGATCTATTTTAAATCTCTGAGATGATTGCCTCGCTTCTTGGAATATACAGTTATATCATCCAAGTAGATTACTACTGATTTGTTTACTAATCCTTTAAATGTGATGTCCATGGCCCTTTGAAAAGTGGCACCAGTGTTGATAAGACCAAAAGGCATCTTTTGATATGCATAAGTACCCCATTTGGTTCTGAACGTGGTCTTTAATTGATCATCGGGATGGACCAACACTTGATTGTAGCCAGATAAACCATCCAAGAAGGACATTAATTCTAATCCTGCAACTGCCTGTAATATTTTCTCCATGGGAGGCAAAGGAAAATTATATTTTTGGTAGGCTTTGTTAAGATTTCGAAATTCAATGCAAATTCTAGTGTCTTTGTTCTTCTTTCTTACGGGAACCATATTGGAAACCCATTTAGAATGTCGAACGAGAAAAATGATTTTGGCTTTCAATAACTTATTGAGCTCAGATTTGATCTGGATTTCTAGATTAGGATGGATTTTTCTCAGCTTTGCTGGATAGGTTTTTCATCGTTTATCATTGGGAGAGTATGTTGGATTATGGAAGTGTCATAAGTCTTAAGTTCATTGTAGTTCCAAGCAAAGACACTTTTGTATTGTTTCAAGAGACAAACATATGCTAATTCTTCTTCAGGGGTTAGGCCGAGACCTAGGTTGATATTCTGCGGCTTGGTATCAGTTCCTAGATTTACTAATTCATAGTTCAGGGTTGAACTTTGAAGTTTTGAATTGGTAGATCTTTTGAATCAATCTTTCAAATCATATAGGTCTTCTAATTTGACTACTGACTTTGGCATAGCATTATTAGTGCTATCTTGTTGCAACTGTCTGTCATGTTGGTCTTCATCAATTATCTGATTGGTGTAAGATCCCTTAGATGTGAGGAAGCTTACAATATCAGGATCATCGTTGAAAATTCTCCAATTGGTAATGTTATCAGGAATTGAGGGTCTAAACATTAATTCAATTGACAAATCTATCAGGTATATAGTCTTCTAGATGGAATGATCTTGGAAGCTACGTTTGCTAAGCAGGTTTGCAATAGCATCTATGTCTAGTGATCTTATGAAATATTGAATGCTATAAATGTTCATTAAGATCTTGAACTAAAGATTGGTAATGGCTTTAAAATGACCGGATAGACAATGTAATAGTATTTCATACCTGTCTGATAACAATTTCAGAAACAACTCCGAAGACTTGTAGATTTTTGATGTTAATCGATTGCTTTTTATAATCCTTGGACTAAAGCTCATATTCTGGGCAGTATTATTGGTGCAAATCAAACCGAGTCTACAGATTAGCATAGTTTTGTTTCCCTATGGACTAATTAGTACGCATCCTTGCTCCTGCTCCTTCATTAGACCTTAGAACCGTAAAAGAATAACTTCCAAAAATAAAAGATTTATTTTACAAGAATATCTATAAAATTAATACTTAGAATATCTATTTGAGAAAACAATTTCTACTTGAAGATAAAACAAAATGTTCTAAGTAAGGTGAAGTATGAGCATTAAAATTTCCTAAGAAAGAATCAACAGAATAGTTGCCAATAATATTGTTGTTGTATGCCACCGGTTCATTTTCTCCTTCCAATTCTGTTACTATGTATTTTTGATGTCTTTCTCGCTCAACCTTTATTTGATTTGGTTTACCATTGTAATGGAGCCAAATATGCGACCAATCGGTTGCAAAGTATCCATGTAGTTTTTCAGACCAATCTCGGCGAAGAATTAATACATAAAATTCTGGAATATCTGCAACTAAAATGTCAATAACTTGACATACCTTTGGATTATATGACAGCCTTATGGTAACCTGATTTAATTCGCTGATCACTTCCACTTGCGACCGATCCAGCAGAAATATCTGCATAGCAGATTTGTGAGGTTGAATGTTCAACTTTGCACATATTGATTTAGGTAAGATATTAGATGAAGCTCTAGAATCAACTAAACAATTATGTAAATTTTTGTTGAAAATTTCATAAGTAAGAAGAAATGGGGGAGTATGAGATCTTGACCTTCCTCCAATTAAAGTGATATCGTTTAGAGCAACTTTATTAATCACATTATTTGAAGGTCTTCCCATCTCATGGGAAGCTTGCGATATTACAGCGGCGGGTAGAGGTGAAACCGGTACTGCATGTAACTCTTTCAAAAATAGCTTTTGTTGATGTTTTAACTTTCTCAATTCATAAAAAGTGATGTAAGCCCTAGTCTTCTTCATGTCTTCTATGATATTATACTCCATTTCATTCGAAACAATCAATGTTTTAGGTGGAGTTGGTGAATCTGTTTGGACTGGGCTTGTTTGAGTCGCTTTGGGTGTCGTCTTCTTTGCTGCGACTTTATCCTTAGGCATTGAGCTTACACTCTTTAGCTTAGGAGTCGATTGAGGAGGATCAAGTTGATTTCTACTTCGAGTACTAACCGGTGACACCTCTTCATCCTCTTCATCTGGGAGGATGAAATCCCACATACCTTGTACTTCTACAACTTCTTCTTCATCGGTAGGTTCTTCAGTGGCCATTTCCTCTTCTTCTTCTTCTAATTTAGCATTTGTAATAGCATTGGGAGGCTTTGAATCAGTCGACTGATTTCTTCTATAAGGCTTGTACAACTTTTTAGAAGAAGTTTCTGCCACTTGTTTCTTAATGTCAACCATTTCGTTAGACATGGTTTTCAAAACTTTCTATAACCCTTCTAAATCGAATGGATCTTTCGATTGTTTTTTCTTGGGATCTTCCTTAAAAGTAACCTTCTTAGGTTTTTGTTCATCTACAGCATTTTTCTTTTCTAAGGCTATGATACATTTCTTTACCTCTATTGCTTCCTTCATATTGTTAGCTAAAGTTGTTTTATTAGCCCTATCCACGAAGATTGCTATGTTTGATGGTAAAACAGAAATGTACCATTCACTTCGCACTTTTTCGCTAGGCTTAGAAGCAGTAGGAATTTGTTCAACAATTTATTGAAATGTGAGTTAAAATCTTTGATAGGTTCCTTTGACTCAACCTTAAGGTTATGCAAGTCATTGATCAATCTCGCGGTAGACCTGTCATCACCAAACTTAGTCAAGAATTGTTCCTGGAAGATATCCCAACTAGTAATAGATCCAGATGGTAATGAGAAATACCATGTTCCAGCTGCTCCTTGCAGAGTGTAAGGAAAGAGTTGGATGACAACATCTTCATTAGTAACTCCATTGAGATTTATAGATACATAAAGTTGTTTATATGTTCTTCCGCCAGCATGCTCGCTTCAAGATTAAACTTAGACAACCATTTTTCAGGATGGGCTGATATTTGACTTAAGGGCACAGGCATTAGGACTTCCCTTGGGTTATTCCATGGAGATTGGGCCATTGTTGAACTAATAATAGATGATAGTGCAGAAGATGATCCCTGCGGTTGGGAAGATGAGGATATTACAGTTCCAGAGGATTGAGAAGGAGATGTCGAAGTTCTAGTGGACTGCTGGACAATAATCTGAAGTGGAGGGGTGGATGGTTGACTTCGCAGTGGAGAGGTTGAGATGAATGATGATGATTAAAGAGTCTCAATATCAGACCCTTTAGGTGATTTCTTTGCTCTTTTCCTTGTAGGTAGAGGTAACTCGGTTAGCTCAATACTAAACTTTTCGCTCTTTAATCTAGTAAGAGGATAAGTAGGGTTATATTGCAGAGTCACACTGCCTTAAGATTTATCAGATATTTGAGGTGATATAGAAAATAACTGAAGTTTATGAATCAAAGATTCAACTTCAGGAGGTTCAATAGTAGATTTCTCTGAAGTGTTCAGGTTTGTGGTAGTGGCTGTTGTTTTTTGGACTTCTTGCTCAAGATTAAAAGATTCTAAGTGTGATGGAGAAGTCAGGGGAGATGGTGAGGGTGATTTACTCTCAGAATGGTATTTAGATTTAGATTTACTTTCCATTCACAGTTCGGGGCCTTCCTTCTATAGCCAAATATGTTGAAGCCCCGAAAATCAGGTCTACAACAAGGGGGATACCCAACCGGTCTGGACCTTGTTAGCAGCTCCTTTTCTGTTTGGTATAGTGGGTCCGATTGGGGATATGTGACCAATTTTCCAATATATGTGTGTGCATGTTGAGAATTGATATTTCCTTTCTAATAGTTCCTAAGTAAAATGCTTTTATTATAAATCTAATCTAACAACATGTAATTGTATTCTAATAAACAAAAATATATAATTCTACACTAGCCCAGGATGTAATATTTCTGTTATGTGATCTAAAATGGTTTCAAATAACAATTGATAATAAAGATCATTCAAATATTATGAGAAAAGAATTCAATAAAGATAAACCATTTCATATAAAAATTTAGACGAAATAATTGTGACAAACATATCGCATAATAAGCTACTCATATATTAAAAATAAATAAATAGCTATCACCATACAACAGTGCCAAATGATAACTCAAGCATTCACGCATTCATATATAAATAACTGAACAAGAATATCACTTTAACACATAGGCAGAAATAGTTAAGAGATAAAAGTACCATTTATAACTAGTTCTACTCATGAGCTTCAAGAAATAATGATTTATCTCTTCTTAATCCAACATCCACTAAGAGTACAAAAGTGCAACATCAGTAGTAGATATTGAACGCAGATATCAATAAATCTTGTTCCATTCATTCATCAAAACCTCCTCGAAGGGTGAAATAGTGCATGTTCTGAGGACAAGTTTTTGACAAATTTCAAGACCCTTCTCTAAATGCATGAGAAGGGTTTAAATACTACTAACTAAATCTAAAAATAATTTAGTACAAAAATGTAGGATGCGGTTTAAATGACCATCCTCATTTCAGGCAAAAATAAAGCAAAATTAAAACTAAAACTAACAACTAACTATCTGTGTATCTATTCCTTGTAATTGCAAGCATTCAGCATTTTCTTGAGGAGAGTTGGTTGGCTGACTTCTGACTTTAGCTATCCTGTGAAAACAAAATAGGCAAGAGCTATCACCATCTTCTCGGCAGAATTGATGATACATTTGAGAGTCATGCACTGGCTATGTGGTTTTACCAAGTACGTCGAGTAAGAATCCCAATTCAACTTGGTTAACCTTTTGACCGATTCTGCCCTTTCTTGAGCCTTCTGTCTCCAGCTTGTCTGTAGTTGCTATACATATCTACATACCATTTGAGGATATCTCTGATAAATACCACTGGTTTTAGAGTTCAAGTTTTTCTTTTCGCCTTTAGCACTTTTTCCTATAAATTTCCGGGCTTATAGGTGATTGAGTGATTAGAGGCTTTCCATCTCGAGGGGTTTTACCTGGTGATGCGCGCTTTTTGTTAGAGGATATAAAGCTTAAATTTTGTGACAATAACGACTCCGTGAGTTCATAATTCTGAGCTTTAAATTCTCTATACATGATATCAACGTTATCTAGTACCCATTTAAACATGTCTGTGTATGGAAGAATTTTGGGCCTCGCCGCTATCCTATGCAAGAACGAACATGATAGTTCTATAATAGATGTCGCAGAAGACTCATGTGAGCCTGTAGTAGTTGTAGCCTCCATTACCTTGGGATTTTCTTCCTCAAGTAGGCTATACATGCCTTCCAAGTAGTAATACTGACATCTTTGTTACAGGTGGTGTTTGTGTATAAGGGCGTCATTTCTTTATCTTCAAAACTCGGAGCTTTACCCTTCTTTCCCATAATATCCTGAACACTGCTATGTATACTTCTCTTCTCTTTGCTCCTACAGTTTAAAAATGAGGTGAGAATAATGATATGAAAAACGCGACAGGAAAGCTTTAAATGCAGAAACATGTAAAATATACCACCTTACATGAAATGGCTCTTCGATCAGATCAAAACCATATTTCATTAATGATTTCCAACTAACTCATTGATTAACATTTAACGCACATAACCGAGCATCGGTTTATCGAAAAAGATTTTTTGAATGGCGAGACCTGTAGATCTATGATGGGGCAATTTTGCGATTTTCTTTGCAATATCGCAGATCACAGTATCACAGTTGCAATATCGTTGAATCGCAATATCGCTAGTTTGTAGTGTATGACAATCATCCATTAATGTGTTTTCTGCGAAATGCGATTTACAACATGCGCCATCACATATCGGTGGTTTGAGGCATTTCAGCTTAAGTAATGGTTGAGGCATGCGATGTGATGAGGATCTTTTGATTCATGATTTCACATTGCAATTTCACAATCTTAGAGATTCTGCTTGTAGGAAGGCATTCATTACCTTTTTGTGATGCGACGCTCTTTAAGGAATGATTTTATTGTAACTTATCATAAAACTTATGTCCTTTTAGATTTTTCGAGGGTATTCTCCTAAGTTTATGATAGCAAGTTTTATTGAAAAAGGAAATACAAGCATTAATTGACTTTTTAAATTTTTGAATAAGGGTCCCCACTTATTTAGTATTAGTGATAAAACTAAATAAGAAGGGTGGTTGTTGTTGGCCACAACACAACCATACCTGTGATTGCCACAATCTGTATACTATACACAATATATTCCATAGGCATAATGACCTCCTTACCATAAACTAAGCCAAACAGTGTCTGGCCAGTCAACTTCTTGCACGTAGTTCAATATGCCCATAGCACAACAGGGATGTGCAAGTCCTAGTAATTTCGTTACACATTACAGACCTTGGTTAATGTAGTCTCCAATTTTTTTTTGAATGCATCAACGGTCCCATTCACTTGCAGATGGTAGGGCATACTCTGTTGGTGATATATATGGAATTCCTCCATGAGTGTGCTGATTGTTTCATTCAGAAAATGCATTCCCCTATCACTCATGAGAATTTTGGGGCAGCCAAACCTAGTCAATATGATTTTGAACAAGAAATTTGTTGTTGTTGCAGCCGTGCAATCCTTAACCGGCTATGCCTCTGCCCATCGAGTCATATATTTAGTCGCAGTGATGATATAGCACGCACTCATAAGTCCTCGTGGTTCAATAGGTCTAACAAAGTCAATCGCCAATTTCTCAAATGGTTGTAGTGTCAGCTGCGACTGAAGTGGCATTTCATCCCTTCGCGATAGTTTTCCTGTCCGTTGAGATGCATCGCAGGCCCAACAATATACTTTCAAATCTTGATGTAAAGTGGGCCACCATAATTCGTCACGAAGAATCTTTTGGGCTGTGGCATGGCCTGCATAATGTCCACCAACAACCCCTCCATGTGCTTCAGCCTGTAGGTTTTAACCCTGTACAGAAATTACCTGCATACGAATTCTAAATCACAGGAAAAATAAAAATGTGAGAGCATAACACATAAAACACATATACACAGAGATTTCCCATTGGATCTCAAAACCAAGACTACCAGCTTGATTTTTCATTTTTTTCCTTTCAATGTTACAATACATATTTACACATGTCGAAGCCTCCAATACCATGGACCAAAAAACCATCGATCCAATACCATGGACCGAAAACCATCGCGTCCAAAAAACATGTGTGAAAATCATGCACAAAACCATAGGTGTGTCCGCCCAACCTAACATAGGGTCCAAAACCAAAATTTTCCGAGGCGCTGCCCCAGACCCCATAAAGTGGGGTTACGGGTACCCCTCAAACCCCCTTGTTAACTATGTGGAAAGAATATAACACAACCCAACACTTCTTACCAGAATAAGCCTCCTCGAGTGTACTCATGCCAAGTATCTTATTAGGGCAACTGTTCTGCACATAAACTGTTGTATTGCATGCTTTCGCCCACAAGTGAAGGGGTAGGCCCTGATCATGCAACATCGCGCGTGCAACACCCACAATCATTCTGTTCTTCCACTCAGCTACCCCATTCTACTGTGGGTTATGGGGAGCTATGAGCTCTCTTCGAATCCCTTCTGCCTTACAGAAATCCTTGAACTCGTTCGAGATGTATTCACCACCATTATCGCTCCTAAGAGCCTTCACCTTCTTCCCCGACTCCTCCTCAACCAGTGCTTTGAATTCAAAGAAATTTGAATATGTCTCGCTCTTCTTCTACATGAAGAAGATCCAGCACTTACAAGAGAAATAATCAACAAAAATCACATAATACATGTGTTTTGCTGTCAAAGCAACTGAGAAAGGTCCACACATGTCTGTGTGAATTCTCTCAAGGATCGTTGTGGCATGACTATCCTTCTCATGAAAGGTGGCTTTCACAAACTTCCCCAAAGTACACCCCTTGCACTGATCTGACTGCGCAAGTGTACCTTTATGAAGCCCTATAGTGATCTGCTGCAGTATCTTCAAGGCTCTATTGTGAAGGTGACCCAATCTCCTGTGCCACAAATCACCATCATCCCAGCTCACCAATCCTTCTGGCTTGCCTTCCATTGTTGCGCATCCATCTACATGCAACTGATAAAGGTTCCTTACTCGAACCCCTATCTTTCGGGTCTCACCAGTTGTCTTGCTGCGCAAGAAAGCTTTTCCCTTGCTGAAAACAACATCATACCCCTTGTCTTCTAACATCGCCATAGAGATAAGATTCTTCTACAATATTGGAACATGCATGAATTCCTTCAATACGAATGGTTTACCAGACTCCCTCTCAAAGGAAATGGTACCAATACCAGTCGCACTGTATCTACCATCATCGCCCATCTCGATGTGCACTCCAAGATCTTTGTCCTCCAACTCAGAAAACAAATCTCTATCTCCCATCATGTGAAAAGACGCACCACTGTCCAAGAACCACACCGATCCCATCACACTTGAAACCAAGCATGTGATCATTTAAAAATTAAGCTCAAACTGTGAGGCTAGAGCCTCTCCTGCTGCAGATCCAACAACTTGCTTGTTCTTCTTCTTCTGTGCACAATTAATGGCATAATGTCCGTGCTGGTGACAGTGAAAACACTTCACCTTGGACATGTCCTCCTTCTTGCCTTTCGCACCAGACTGAGAAGCTTTCTTGCTCTTCCCTTTCTTTGCTTTGGCAGCCAAAGCGCAATTTTATTCATCAGCTCCCTATGATGAAGATCTGTCCCTGGCACTCCGCCTGATCTCCTCCTACACAAGATCTGACCACAGTCTTTCCCATCCTAGCAATTTCTCCCGACCATTGACAGAGTCCTGATAGGAATGCCAACTCTTCAGAAGACCAAGGGGAGCCAAGCTCACCAAGTTCTCATCATCGACAGTAACCCCCACACTTCCCAGCTCATCTCAACACTGAGTGAAGTTCGTGAGATACTTGGGCATACTGTCACCCTTCTCGCATTTGATGTTTCTAAGTTTATCTTTGAGCACCATCTTCCTCTGATCACTCTTTCTTTGGAATAGATCTGTTAAAGCCTTCCACATCAGATATGGAGAAGTCTTTCCATGCAGGCTGGACACAATGTGATCCTTCACACCCTCCAACAGAATCCTTCGACATTTTGTGGTCTTCTTTTGCCAAGCATCAGCTTGAGTAGCATCAGTAGGCTTTGGGACATCCGTCTCTATGAACTCCTTCAGCCCGTTATCATCCAATACTGCCTCCATCTTGTCCTTCCATGCAATATAGTTTGAGCTACCCTCAAGAGCATATTCCAATCACAATCCGTTGAAAGACATTGCCTCATTGACACCAAGAAAACACTGTTGCAAATTCGAATTCCACCAGCTCCAAACTCAACCACCTCAGATCTAAGATTCTTGAGAACAAAATAGTTCTCGTACAAAGATTGACTGTATGGGCATTCACCGGATATCTCACCTTCCAAAGGAAGGATGAATTCAGAGGCTACCTGGCCCGATTACAAACTCTTCCTGAAGAAATAGAATGTAAGCACTTCTTGAATAGTAGATCTAATGATCAACAACTCCGATACCATGTAGAAATTTTGAATAATAAACACATATTCAATGAATATTATCCTGATCATGTACTATTGCGGAATACATACACAATACATAAGCTCCTCTATGTTGATCATCAATATAGCAGCATGAATAACAGTAAAACATCAAGAGCATGCACACATTAACACAGTATGTAACCTTGGGAAATCTTACAGCGGAAAACCCCACACTATCTGTATATTAATGATTGACAACATGTAACATTACAATAGTCAATACTTCTCATAAGTATCCAGCACTATCTCCACCTGTTACACACAATACAGCTCATATCTGATCTCCAAATCTATTCCACTACTTGCCTGCCTCCACTGCTCAATACCTGCTCAAGAATGGATGAGAATGGTTGAACCAAACTCATATTTACCTCAAAAGAATCACTCACACTGGGATCACGTAAGCATAGCCTATAATCACTTGGTATTGGCCAATTATTATTGGCATAACTCAATCTCATTGATTGTGCAAATCCTCATGCACAACTATAGTCACAATTGATAACAATATGATCCTCTAACACTTGTCCTTGCTGAACTAAACATGCACGACATGCAACTGAGTTAACTGACGTATTCTTTAGTTGCATTATGAGTTCAAAATTAGTTTAACAACTCATCATTAGTCTATTTGCAGTTAGACTAATTACAACTAGTTTAACCAAGTCAAACTGAACACAACTCCATCAACTCCACAATCAACTTCACCAAACTCAACTGATTGAGTTCTAACTGAAGTCACGCATACAACAACTCAACTAACCCACAAAGAAGGTGTATTTCCTTCTGACAACTGCATGTGCCACATCTGTAGCTCAAACTGAAGTTCTCCAAGAGAATAAGATAAAGTTTATTGTCTAAATATTATTATAAGACAATAATATTTGACTGCTCTATATTTAGACTTGACAGTGTCACCGTTGTTGTCTAAAAATAGAAGTCCATCTATTTTTTCCAACTTGACCAATCATCCATAAACAGCATCCTGCAAATCATAGACATGATCCATATGTCTAAAAATAGACTTTGCGCCATAATTTTCCTGTGGGCCCACTTAGTGAAGGCGACTCTTTTCACTAAGCTCCATCATATTGTTGCAACCTCAACACTCCCTCTTGACAAGATATGGATTATCAGCAACCCCTATCCTTCCTCAATGGTATTCAAATTTGCTCTTGGTGAGAGCCTTCGTCAAAATATCAACATCTTGATCCTTCGTTGGAATGTATAAAGTAACATGATCCTTCGCTGCACACAATCTCTGATATGATGGTACCTGATGTCAATGTGTTTAGATCTATCATGAAATACAGGATTAGCCGAGAGCTTAATGCAACTAGGGTTATCATAGTAAATCACATTATGCTCTCAATGAGAACCGAACAAACCAAATAGAATCTTCCTCATCCATATAGCCTCGCATGCAGCCAAACTTGCTACCATATACTCAGCCTCTGCCGAACTGAGTGCCATGGATCTCTGCTTCTTGCTGTACCAAGAAACTGCTATCGATCCAGTATAAATTTCCACCGCATCATGTACTAATTCAATGGAAATACTCAAGACTACTCTCTGTAAAGTGGCAGGAGCATTACATAGACCAAAAGGAAGGACCCTATAGGAAAAAGTACCCCAAGGATAGGTGAATGTGGTCTTATCCTAGTCTTCTAGGTACATTTAGATTTGGTTGTACCCACTGAATCCATCCAGGAAAAAAAAAACTTCTTACCTGCTAGGCCATCCAGCACTTGGTCAATGAAGGGTAGCGGAAAATGATCCTTCTTTGTGGCTTTATTCAACTCCCTATAATCGACACAAATTCTCCACTTACCAATTTTCTTGGGAACTAGCACTAAAGGAGAGACCCACTCATTATCGAAGATAGGGTAAATGAATCCTGCATCTAGCAGTTTTTGCAGTTCTTCTTCGACTATATATTTAAGAGTTGGATTCATCCTCCTTTATGGTTGCTAGACTGGTTTGCAACTTTCTTTGATGTATATGTGGTGAGTACACACTGAGGGGAATTCTCCCTTCATTTCCTTGTAACTCCAAGCGAAGGCTTCTAGGTTTTCTCTCAACATGTTGCATAGCTTTTCCTCTTCGAGAGCAAAAAGAGATGGATTAATTTTCAAAGTTTTCTCTGGGCCAAATTCTATGGTTTTGACATGGAGTGGGTTGGAATTGGCCAAGTATAAGTCAATTGGATGATTGTTTTGGGTTTCCCTTATTTCTTCTTCTAATGGTAATGAACTAGGAGTTGGACTTTAGAGCTAGTGTTCAATTAAGTCATCCTCATCTTGTTTTCCTCCTCATATAATTGCTTCCAAAGCATAAAGTTGGCCGAAATAAACCTCATCTTCTTCCTCCTCCTCCAACTATAAAGGTAAATCATGATCTAGAGAAGGTTGAGAAAGAGGGTATAGGACTAACTGTTTGGAAATATGCCCATTCTTGATGGTCATATTCTAGCTCTGCAACTAATGTAAGTATCGGTTGTGGCCAACCATGGCCTCCCAAGGATGAGAGGGTAACCAGTAAGCTTAGCCTTAGGCTGGAGAACTAGAAAATCTATAGGGTACTCCTAGGAGTCAATGGAGACCATCACATCCTCCACAATTCCCTCAGTGGTTACTGTGGAATGGTCTGCAAGTTGCAGAATTGTTGTGGTCTTCCTGAATGACCATTTGAGGTTGAGCTTAAGCATGGTGTCCTTGGTCGTCACATTAATGGCATCCCCAAGATCGATCAAAGTGTGTGGGACGATCGTGCCATCGATGTGCACATCTACTACAGGGATTCCAGGGTCCAAATATTTCGGATATATTACCTGCTCCAGCATTAAGTCAAACAACCTCCTAATGACATTAATGGTAGGGGAATCCCTTTTTCTTCTTCCTAGATGCTTGAAGCATTTCTCCTTAATCAACTTATTGCAAATGGGGACATCATTTATTTCTTGGAGAAGGGGGATATTTCCACATAGATTCTTCAATTCTCCCATAAGTTCAGTTTCCTTTAGGGTGGGCTAGAGTGGTTGGGCTAATCTCTCAGGAAAGGGTGGATTTACTTTAAGGTTTCTTTTCTCTCTTTCTTCCTCAACCTCCCTATGCAAAGAGAGAGGTTTTTTATTCGGGAGAATTCTCCTAGATCTAAGGTTGATCTCCTGGATTTCTACAACATAAGCTGGGTATGATGTCTCTCCACTGTATACTTGTTGAACGTGCCTATTTTTCAGGCTTGGATTTGGTTGGGTAGGCATCTGGGGTTGCTTGGGTGGAGTAGAGTGTAGTTGTGGTTAGGTAGGTAGTGGAGACAATAGATCTGGAGCATTGTTGTATTGGGGGCTCCACCCCTAGAGTGGTGGACTCCACTGAGGTTATGGCAGAGCGTAAGGTTGAAATGACTTGCTGGCTAGCTGAGAATGATGTTGAGATGCATAGGACGAAGGAGGGGGTCTAGACCAGGAAGGATGAGCAGGGGGTACGACTGTGGTTTGGTTGGGGTTGTAATATGCATGGGATGACCCTTGCATACTCTGCTGATATGGTATAGGCCCAATAGGTCTCCTTTGGTTGATGTAGAAAAGCTACTTAGTGACCCCTTCATCTCCTTGATATACAAATTTGAGTCTGGGTAAAGAAGGGCACTTGTCTATGGAGTCGTTTTCTTCACAGACCGAGCAAATTTCAATACGATTCAATGAACATTCATTCATAAGATGCCTCCTAGTGCATCTAGGACAAAAAATGGCCAAGGATCTCTCTGCTTCCTTTTGATATTCATGGTGTCCAATTGCAAGGCAAGGGTTTTCAACATCTCACTTTTGAAATCTTCTAGCATATTTCTAATTTCACCCTTGATGGAAGAGTTGGAAGATGATGTACTAGCCATAGGTTGACTACTCCTACCCTTTTTCCTGGCTACCCTAGAATGGTTTCTAAAGACAGTCTTGATATCCTCATAGGGTAATTGGTAAATATCTCCTCCTGCAAATAGGTGTAAGGTATCTAGAAGACCTTCCCTCACTCATGTGAGTAGGACCAACTTTAGTGACTCAAGGTCAAGTGTCCACCTGGACCTTTTGTAATTGAGCTAGAATCTCTCTTCGTAGTCTTCTAAGGATTCATCCTGGCCCATGGTCATCCTGAAAATTTCTTCTTTAGTATCATTTGACCTACAGTAGTCCCAATATTTTTTGTTAAAATCTTGTTGCATTTGACCCCAAGTTGTGATTCTATCTCCACGTAAACCCATGAACCAACACAATGTTGCATCCTTGAGGGTAGATGGAAACAATTTTAATTTTTGCTAATCATATGTATAGTCATAGGTTCGGCATATAACAACAAACTCAAATAGGAAAGTGTCGAGGTCCTCTATGGCCAAGCCATGGAAATGAGGTAGGTCAGAGGGGCTTCTATTCTTCATCTTGGTGTCCCCATTGGTTTCCCTAATGGGGAAGGCACCCTCAACTCTCTCTCTGTTTCCTCTGGCATTTTGGTTTTCAGCCAATGGTTTAGTAGGAATGGGTTCTTCTTCTTCTTCTTCCCCTATAGATTCTTCAAATATGTTAGGTTGCTCACCTAAAGGATCCTCTAGTTCAAAGCCACTGAAGAAGAGAGAAGGTTGGTTGTTGGATGCAGTGGGGGTGATTGGCAAGAATTTCCCTAAATTGTCCCTATTCCTATGAGGCATGAAAGGAAATGCTTTTGGGTTGGCTTTTATAAGAATTTTTAAAGTAGGAAAGTACTTTGCAGAAATGAAATTGTTGATTGAATGAAAACTACTGACAGAGAAAAAAAAAAAAAAAACTACTTACTGAATTGAAATTGTACTTGCAAAATGGAAAGGAAAGTAGATAATGACAACTGAAAGAATGGAAGCTACTAGATTACTTTTGTAGAAATAAACGAATGGCAGAAAATTGGAGACTAGAAATAGAAGAAAAGAAAGCAGTAATCACATTCTACTTAGACAACTCCCCAGTAATGGCGCCAAAGAGTGATGAGTGCCAGTATTGCAGCAAGGATGTTGCAACTCTTGGGATACCAACTTTACTTATCAACCCAAGGTTCGTACAAACTTGGAGGTGACAGTGCTATATGCACAATTAAAAGTGAAGGTCGTGCCTATTGTCACTGTTCATCTGGCAAGAGACCCTGGGTGTTCCAAGCCAGACTTCTATAGAGTCAGAAGAAGCTTGATTCTTTGATGGAAGAAGAGCAAATCTATTCTAAGAGAGCTACTCTACTACAGTAATGGAGAAAAGAACATGTAATGCTTAATCACACCATATCCTAATTAACTATTTAAATAGCTATGCTAAGCAAAATTGTTAAATCAACTCTAACCTAATGCTACTATCTAAGTTACAGAAGTAAAGAGCATCAAACCATACTAATTTGTAAGCAAGGAAACTAAACTAAATATGTTTTCACTTTTTGGTTTTTTTTTCTTTTGGTAAAATCAAGCATGCAATTTAATTGTTCTTGTGGATGCGACAAGTGGATGGAAGGTGGTTGAGGATGGTAGAAGGTCTATGGAGTGTTTGGATGATGTGGAAGGGTAATTGAATTATGAACTGTGTGTGGATTAGAGTAATTATACATAACATAAGTGTGTAGGGGATTCAAAAAGAATCTGAGAGAGAGGACAATGCTCGGAGGAGTATTATGATGATCGGACAATGTTGGAGTTTGATTGAACACCCAAACCAAATCTTAGGAGTGGCAGCATTTAAATAATATGCAGAAAAAAGTTTGGGATGGAGTCAAGTGGAAGAGAAATCGAAGATCAAAATCAATGAAGGAAGAAGTAATGAAGAAGCATTGCATAGGAACCGTTGGATCAGTCGGATCAAGGAACAAGATTAACAAAATATGAGCAGTGGAGATCTTATTGCAGGAGATTAAGTTAATACATGGATGGATCACATCAAGTCATGTGTCAACAAAAGGATGTAAAACGTAAGGAATGATGGAGCGGTCTTCGTAGGTGGTAAGTAGTATCCCGCGTGCCCTAAGAGTTGGAAGTGATATTCCTAAATTTCATGCAATTAGCCTAAGTGGGTGACACATAGCATGTCAAAACCAATTTTCTCATGTGCTCTCAATCAAATATCAGTCGTGCAAGAATTCACGCGAGATTGCACGATCGTCGTTGGATCAAGCAAGACAAATCAACAGTGGAGATCAAACAATATAGTTGGCAAGCGGGTGACATGGTAGCCGTTGGATCAAGAAACAAAGATCAACAGTGGATATTTGGAGCACCTAAAGTCAAGCGTTGAAATGAATACATCAGTTGTACACCACGTGGTTGATGGTGATTGCTCAAGTTTTTCATGGATTAGACGATAAGGAAATCCATGTGTATAATATGAATAAGATGTGATTTATTAGCTTCCACTTAAAAATTTCAATGTGTCTAGGGGAATTTCAATGAAAAATGACAAAAAATCTAGTGAGGGTGAGGGTGGACCAAGAGATGGTTGAGGTGGATGAGGTGAAATATGGATGCGGGTGATGAAGTCAAGACCTCCTCCTGAAGTACTTGCAATGCTTAAAATGTGTGCGTCTTCCACGAACTATGCAACAAGATACATTCTCATAAACTAGAAAATCATGAATCAGTTACCCATATTATTCATCAAGAAAGTGCTGAAGGAAATGAGAATATGAGTGAGATATTATTACAGAAAGAGAGTGATGGAAAAATATGACAATGAAATGAACCAAATATTGAATCAAGACAACAACCTCCAAATCTCATGCAAGAACTAGAAATCTAGAAATCTATGTTTTTGGGGTTGCTAAAGGGTCTCTTCCTCAAGACATGGTCCCGGAGGGAGGAGGTGATGCCAATACACCTTCTGATAATCTTATGGTGGTCATTTTCTCATTTCTATGCTGCTAATTGAAATAAGGCACAAATGGAAGAAAACTAAAACACAACCAATCTACCATACACTGTTGTAATGGAAATGCATCTACTTAAGCAAATGAACGATTAAACCATGAATCTATGCTAGCATACATGTACAATAAAGAGGAGCCTTGGCTGCTAGGGTTGGGCCCTAACCCAATAGCTTTATCCATCTCATTTAACTCAGTGCTAGCTCAAAACAAAACTTATTCTTATTATAAAAACCATTTATTACATCAAAAACTGTCACAAGTATTTTAGCTTGAAAATAGAGTAGAGTTTTACGCTCAAAAAGTTGACTCGTACTAAGGTCCTAGGCCTCTCTACTTATACATATGAAGTCTCCAACGACTTCCTTAAAATTAGGGAGGCTCAGCTCCGAAACTCGAGATAAGTTGGTGCTTTAACTTTCACTTGCTTGGCTACCTTCTAGTCCTCATGGTTTGGTTGTTTTCACTTCGAGTTGATGGAGGAATATTCAAATGTGGGGGGGGGGGGGGGGGGGTAAATGAGGAGGATTTACCACCTATAATTCCTCTTCCTTGTCTTATTCGAGTTTTGACCAAGGTCTTTGCCAAAATTTCTTGCTTTTATCCTTTAATCATACATTAAATGCACATTTGACCACAAATCAAAATATCCAACTCTAACTCATCTCATAAACAAAATATAATCAAAAGTATGCAATAAGTTGTGAGAATAGTTGGTTTGACTAAGCTAGGAGGTGAATTAAGGCCCATATAATTTCCCAATGATGAGGCTTATCACCAGTTAGATTAGGAGTAGATCTCGTTGCATTTTATTTTTCATTTCCATTGAATTGACCTCACATTCATCTCCACATCTAGGTATTGCACCTACTTTGTTTTCTTGTTTTTGTCTTGCATGTTACTTTTCATGTTTTTCCTTTCTTGTTTTGTCATGTCTTTTCTTTCATATTTTTTTCGATAAGACCATGCATAATAACGAATCTTTTCTGACTCTACAGAAAAATGTGGAAAAGGTTTTGAAAAGGAAATTGTGATGATAAGAAACTCTTGTCTAATATGTTTTCATCTTATTTGTTTGGGCCTACACGTATTTTAAACTCGTTATGTTTGAATGGAAAATATGATCCATTCAAATAGAAAGTCGTAAGTAGAACCATGATGCCGTATATATTTTAGGATCTTCATTATTTGACTCAATATGGTAATTGAATGGTGTTTTTCTTGCCAAAATAATCGAGTAGAGAAGGGAAAGAAGAAAACTAAGAGCGATCATATTAATTTCTGAGGTATAGAAAAGTATTTGACAGAATAACCTCTCTTTCTCTTAATAAGTTGAGATACCTCAATGAGCATATTAAAAATAAATAAAGGGTGAAAGGAGATAAAGTCTTCCTAGGTAGAGAGGTGAAGAAATTAACTTTTTATAGCTACTAAACATGCTCATTAGAAATTAAGTGATGCTTTTGTTGTTGTAGTGACTCCATCAAGTAATGAATAGGCCTACTAGTAGTAGAGCAACACCGGATATGGAATTAAAAATATGATCTTCTTAAACTTGTGAATATATACCATCCTTTTCCTAGATTGAAATAATTGAGATGTGGCAATCCTATAAATGTTTTTAGTCAAGAAAGGGGAGAGAAGTGACTATATTATAACTAGGTAAAAAGGAAAATCCAAATTAATCCACGCGATGAATAAATACTTCCTGAAAGTCGTTAGAGAAACTTTGAGGTAAAAAATGGTCCTCAAAACAAAAGTGTACAACTAAAATTGACTTTATAAGGAAATATAGGATTCAGTATGATGATGTCAACCATGGAGGATGATTCACCATTTTTGGAATTGAAAAAAAAAACCTTTTTCAACCCATATTTTCAACTTATCTCCCTACAATTTTGCTCAAATTTTGAGCAGGATCACTTATTGGATGAATAATTTAATTCCTCATCCAAGGATTACCATATCGCATACTTTTGGTGGAACTTGATACACACAAAATGAGAAATACATGAAAAACGTGATTGCAATCACATGTTTTTGTGTATTTCTCATTTTTTATGTAAAAGGGTCTATCAAAAGTATGCAACATGGGTACTCCTTGGATGAGGAATTAACTTTTTCATCCAACGAGTTCTCCTACTCAAATTTGAGTAAAACTGTAGGGATATAAGCTGAAAATATGAGTTGAAAAAGGTAGTTTCTCCTTTTTCCCTCTAAAATTTGGCAAGCTAATCTAAACTTATTTTATTAATTCCACTGTTGTTTGTAATAATCCTTAGGAGGCCCATTTTAGACCTCAAAAATTCTGTAATGGTTTCTCCAAGCGTTTTCATGGTGACAAACACCCTCCAAATTTTTGCATATACTCAAATTTTGGAGCCTACTTGTGATCCTATGATATGTCATTCCTTAATTATTCTTAGTCATTTCATGACTAGTTAATGATTTGCTAAGTGTTTATGTCTTCTTTTGATGTTCCAATCATGGAATTCAATTGCTTACACATGCTGAAACTTTGATGCATTTATAAGCACACCTTTTCTAGCAACCTTGAAATTCAATACCCACCCTTATAAACAGGCATTGCATAATCCCTAGAAGTAGTGCATTGTGTAGTCCCTAAGAACAATGACTGCATATTCTTTAGAGATGGTGCATTGCAAATTACTCCTAGACAATGCATTGCACAATTGATGCTAAAGCTAATGCACAACTTCAGTCGATAGATTCTCTCTTTCTTAGTTTTGATTGTACCATCACTTGGGTGAGTTGTCCCAATTGTCGCTTTTATGTGATTTTTATTTCACAAGTATCACCTTCACTTTTTTTACTGCCATTTTTTCTTTCTTCCACTTTAAACAGATTCTCTTTTGTTTTCTCTTCACTATATCATGTGTCAGTTTCACTTTCTTTAGCTTTTGCGAGTGTCATTTTCACTTTTCCTTATTGTTGCAATTGTCACTTTAATAGTTTGTACTTCTGCATGTGTTGCATTTTAGTGCACCACTAGACGAAAATTTTGTGAAATATTATACATCACTTGATTATATATATCATAATAAGATGTGCTAGAAAATCCCCATGGCTGAGCACACTTTCTGGTTGTAGTCAACACTAATATCATAACTTGTGTTCTAAGTGTTGGAAGCGACATTTCAATTGTCACACTTAGAAATAAGTGTCGTTTTGTTGTAGTTTCAAGGTATGCACAAAGATTTTGAGTTTTTTTGTTTCCTTTGGTGTGTTAATGTTATCTGAGTGTGATATCATCATTTCAAGACTTGTTTGCATGTCTTGTTCTCTCTTGCCTTACTGATCCCACACTTAGCCATTTTGGAGCTTTCACTATCTTTGCAACTTGCTCAATCTTCAAGAAATATTTCTCCCTCTTGGATTTTCACATTGCACAGTGTTAAGCCATAGTGAGGTATCCTATGCCTCTTGAAATTGCACACTCTGCAGTCCTAGAGGACAATCTCCTTCCACCAACACATGGAGCAACCTTGAAGCCTAAGCCATCAATCTAGATGCCTAACCTTGATAACTATGCAATTCATGTTCTCTCTTGCCTTGGATTAGGCATTAAATAGTTGTAGTGGGAAGTGAGGCCTTTTTGTGTCACTAACTTACCCAACTGTGCAGTTTCCTAAGCCTTCCCTTTAGTTACTATGTATTATGTAATTTTAGTGAGCAACCCTACCTCCTTGTCTCTTTGAGGTGATCAACTGTAGATTCCTCTTCATTAGGTGGGAATATTATTGCACATTGTGTAGATCCAGTGAGAAATGGGTCACTTTTAGGTCGCCAAAGTCCTCAACTGTGTAATTCATAGGTTGTCTCTCAATCAATACGGATTGTGCAATTATATTAATGGTCACACTCCTCCTACAGACTGAGATGCCTCACTGCAAAAGAAGATTTTTTTATGCCCTCCTTTACTATGTATTGTGAAGTTATAGTCAATATTGATGCATCCCTGTATTCTTATATCCCTCAACTACACAATTCTTAGGCTCCTACTCTCAAAACTCTTTCATGTTTCCTCATCACATACAACATCTTCCATGAGTAAGAAGAGGTAGAATAGGTGGTTTCGGGATTGGTGTTGGCTTTTCATGTGTGTTCTCAATCTATAAGTATTAGCATTACAACATGAAAATATGATTATTAAGATAAGCCATCAAGGAGAGGCTATAGGAGAACACTTATGAAGAAGGAGAAAAAGAAGAGCCATGATGAAGAACACAAAGGGACCTTGGATCAAGACAAAGATGTTGACTTGGAAGGTTTTGATACTCATTCAGATTGTTTGGAGGATGAAGATGAAGAACAAGAAAATATCCATCATAAAGAATTCAAATTCATAGCAGAAAAGATAAGAGTTTGGAATTTCCACATGATCATGAAGTTACATGTAATCATTTCCAATTCATGGCATGTACAAGTGTCAACACAATGTCACATATGTCAAAGTGTTTTTCCACATCACTTGTGGAATGTAATTATTGTATTTTCTAAAATGAGTCAATGAAAAATGTGTGGAATACCAACAATCCATCATGGAATATGAAGAGTCACTGGAAATTTCTAAAGTCATATAGAAGCCTAAAGGTCACACAAGAATTTGAAAAGTCATAGTAGAAGCTCAAGAGTTATGAGGAATGTCAAGAGTCACATGGAAGGTTGAGATTCACCTCATTTGTTATAAATACACCCTCATAACTCACCCAAAGGGGGATTTTTGGGACTTTAACTCTTCACCTTGGCTTCTCTAGCTTGGAATAGGAGAGAAGATCTTTCTTTAGAGGATCGAATAGTGACGTAATTTTCCACTAGTGGTACTGGTGCGACAACATTGTAATTATGTATCTTGGGACTTTCACTTAATATATGAAGCTAAGAGCTGGAGCACTTTCATGCATATGTCATGAATTATTGTGAGAATATTCTCTCATTTTTTATGATGTATGCTTATGTTAACACATAAAAATGAAAATGATCTATTTCATTGGATTTGGTATGTATCTTGTTGAACTTTTATTGTTACTTTCTTTTATGATCATTGTTGTCTTGTGGACTACCTTGCAGGTTAACTAATGATCCTCTTATTCTCTTTTGTGTATATTTTAGGGTAGTACTATTAATTTTATTCTAGAAGCACTTTCTCTCTTTCCTAGCCATGAGATCACCTTATATACATTACAATTGTATTCCTCACAATGTCAATTTGTTTGTTTCAAATATTTTTTGTATAATATCTTATGTTAACAATTGCAGCCAAAGAAGATTCCTAAGAGAAATGGAAACTAGTTTTTATTTATGGTTGGGGCTCCTACTCTAAATGGTGCAAGGTTTAAATGGGATTTCATAATAGGGATACCCCCTTGGTTGACAAATTTCTAGCACCACCAACATGGAAAATAACACTCTTGATGGAGTACCTTGTACCATGCTCTTTTTTTAGCACATTGGTCCCCATATGGACCTGTTATTGCTCCATGCAACTCTCCTAGATTGTAGTTCAGAGATGCCTGGTAACATATAATCTTCAATATTGTTCTAGGAACTATTGGAATGGATGATGGTTTGTTTCAAGACAAATAACCACTTCAACTCTATTTTTACTCTAGACATGCATGAACACCCTCAACCTACAAGGCTTTAGACCACTAATGCTCAATAGTTTGTAGATTAAGTGAATGAATGGAGAATACTAACCACACCAGCAAATACATACATGACATATGATGGTTGGTTGTAGCCAATAAATGAAGCTTGCAAATATAATATATCCACAGAAAAATAAAATGACAATTATCTAGCATTAGATACAGAAGAAACATGGATGACATATTCAATAGAAAATCCAATTTACCAATGCAGAGATAAGATGACAGTTATCTAGCATTAGATATAGGATAAAACATGAATAAACTTATCCAGGTGTAAGTTTAGAATAGGAGGGAAATGGACATTGAACATGTAACAGCAAAATAAGATTATATTACTAAGAATGAAGATGATACGTTGCAAGAAACAGAATATCTACAGTCTCCAAATGTTGAACCCTGATTACATCTTTCTTCATCTATTTTTAGCTCTTTACAATGCTTTCCAGCTTTTTAGAGCTAGAGGTGTCTTAATATATCCCCTATTGTCATTAACTGCCTGGTTGCATTCAAGGACACAATTTCCCTTCATCATGAAAGCAGTAATTAATCCTGGTACAACATTGCCTTTTTAGGTGGTTGGCTTGATTATGCCAGTGATGATCCATGACTATTTAATTCTATTTGCAGAGATCGTGTTGTGTCCTTCTCAATTCGACCATGCTTTCTGTTAATTCGGTTCATCGATCTGACTATCACAATACTAACAAAATCAACCACCTCCTTCCCCAGGTAACTGATAGGACGTTGAGTACGAGGTGCATGGGTGGGAGGATGTGTCAAATCAGACGAATGGAGAAATGATAGAGTGGAGGTGGAAAAGTGTGAGTGATCATGAATGAGGGCCATTAGATCGAAGGGAATGCACGGTGGATATCGGGCACACGAGGCCTGAGGTCATGGTGAGAGTAGAACGTGTCCGGGTCGTTAGATCTTGAGTGAGCAGATCAGATGGCTATTAGGCGATGGAGGTGTGAAGATGATAATGTATGAGGGTTGTTTTGTTTGGCCGGTTATGGTTTCTATCGAAAGGGCATCAGGAAGTAAGTGGTAAATGGTGGAGTCCGCCCGATTCCACTTAGTGGATGACACGTAGCAACGGAGTAGAGAGAAAAACCAACTTTATCGAGCGAGTATTCCTCTCGCTTGTTCATCACACAATATAGGCAATAGCCATTAGAGCTGGCAAGGGTGATCTAATGGCGGGGAATTATTGGGCATGTTTTTGTTGATTGTGAAACATGGGCCATCAAATCGGCAGGGGGAAGATCAATGGTGAAGGGACACAGAAGTATGGGACATCCTCAAGAAATGTGTAGAGGGTGTGTATGACAGAAAGGTAAGGTTTTGTAGGGGTTTTTGGTTAATTTTCTTAAGGCTAAGGTGAAAGAGGGTTTCGTCGGGATGTGAGGGTCGGGTTAGGAAATGAGCGGAATGAAAGGTAAGTGGAAGAGTGAAGAAAGTGAGGTAATGGCCCATGTGAGGCCCTCTTTGAGATAGCAAAGAAGACCATGTCCTTCATTTAGCCTTCAAAATGTCAGCGCTGCACCTCAAGGCTAACACTGGCTCCTTTTGGGGATGAAAGCCCTGTGAGGTTTCAAGAACTCTAGACCACTGCCTTTCCAGCAAGACCAAAAATCAAATCTTCCTCCTTGTGTTCCACTGGGTGTGGAGTCTATTCTGCATAAATAAAACTGAAAAACATATTTACGCTACCAAGGCTTTAAAGCCTTAAATGAAATAAATTTTCAAAAACTTCCCATTGACTGGGCCATCAAAAACATCTTCTCCCTCTAAATTTTGCAGAGTGAAAGTGTTATTCCCTTGAACTCGGGCGATGACAAATGGTCCCGCCCATAAGGCATTAAATTTACCATGGTTTCCTTTCTTTTCCTTCAATGCATCCCATTTGAGAACCAAGTCACCAACCTAAAAACTGTCTATCTTTGAACTTTTATCAAAGGCCTCCTTGATATTCTTTTGATGAGCTATTGACTTCTCAATTAGTTGATCCCTGATCTAGTGAACCTCAACCAAGTCACTCATCCTTCTAGCCATGTCATTTTCCTCATCCTACTCATCTTGCAAGAATTTGGCCACAAGGAGAGTCAATTGTATTAGAAAAATAGCCTCAGTACTGTATACCAACTTAAATGGAGAGTTTCCTATGAATTTCTTGGTGGTAACTCTGTTAGCCCTTAGGGAAAACTTCAACATGGAATCCCAGTTCTGTTTATTGTCTTCCAACAAATTTTTTATTATCCTTACCGGGCTTTGCCAAGCCATTGCCTTGAGGATAATATGAGGTAGAATGCACTAATTTAATGCCCATCGATTCACACATGTCCACCAATTCTCTTGCTCTGAAAGTTGTTGCATTATCAGTAACTATCTTGGTTGGGCAACCAAATATGGTAAAAATATTCTCAGTTAAGAACTTCATGACAACCTGGTGATCAACCTTCTTAGTGGGTATGGCTTCAATCCATTTGGTAAAATATTCAGTGGCTACTAAGATCCACCGATGTTGACCATTGTAATGTGGATTAATCTCCCCTATGAAATCCAAACCCCAGTGCTAGAAGGGACTAGTAGTGTGTATTGGCTTTAGGGGCAAATATTTCAGTTGTTATATTCTTGTAAACCTCTAGCAACCATCACAAGACTTCAAAAATGAAAATACATCAGAGAATAGAGTAGGCCAATAATACCCATCCCTTAGGATCTTGTGGGTTGTGGTTTTCCAATAATGATGCCCTCCATAAATGGTAGAATGAAACTGGTGCATGACTTCAACAGGTTGTTCTTTGTCTAGACACCTCAAGAGGATTCCAGATGGGTCCTTCCAATAAAGTAGGCTCTCATTAATACAAAACTTGGTTGATCAGAGCTTAATGGTCATGGCCTGACTTAAGCTAAGCCCTGGAGGGACTTCTATCTTCAACAATAAATGAGCTATACTATAATATCATTCACAAGTAGTCAAATTCTCAGTCAATGACTGATTCTACCCTTGTTCTTCTGTTGCCTCCTCTACCTTTTCAACTCCTGATTCTACACCTATGTAATGTATTTCTAGAAAACTACAATTTTCCTCAGCCATAAGCTAAGCCAGGCCCTGGCCTTTTACAAGCTTTGTGGGCTTTACCTCTATCCTAAACTCTATGAGTTTTGCAATCCATTTGGCCCTTCTTCCGTCAACATCTGTCTATGTTAGGACATCCTTTACTGAAGCCGAAGGTACATAGGAAACCACTTTGGAGTGTAGGATGTAAATTTGGAATTCCTTTAAAGACTTTATAAAATCATATGCATGTTTTTCAATAAGACGATACCTTAATTCAGCATCCCTCAAAGTTTTGATAAAGAAGGCCACTATGCGCTCTACACCTTCGCCATTTTTTTGCAAAAAGACTGTTGCAAGCATATCATAAGATGTGAAAGAGAAAATATAAAACTCCTTGGTGTAGTCTGGGCTGACTAAGGTGGGAGCCTCCATGATATCTCTTTTAATGGCTTCGAAAGATCTTCTTGCAGCCTCTGGCCATTTTATCTCTGACCCCTTCTTTAGCATGGAGGTGATGTGCTTCACTAGTTTTGCAAAATTTGGAATAAACCTCCTCACAAAGTTAATCTTACTTAGAAAAGACTAAATTTCCTTTTATCACCTTGGCATGGACAATGTCTATATTTCTTGAACCCTTTCTGGATCAATCTTGACACCTGCGATAGAAACAATATGTCCTAAAAGTTTGCCTTCTTCTAGAGAAAACTGTGACTTCCTGGGATTTACTAAGATTCCAAACCTTCTGCACTTTAGAAACACCTCCTTCAAATGTTGCAAATGCTCCTTGTGCTTACTGGAAAAGACTATTATGTCATCAAGGTAAATAAGGACAAACTTGTCCTTTTCTCTCACAAATGCTATGTCCATGGTGCTCTAAAAAGTAGCCCCAATATTCATCAGTCCAAAAGGCATCTTGGAGTACATGAAAGTGCCCCAAGGAGTAGGGAAGGCAATATTCTCTTGATCCTCTAGGTGTACAGCAACCTGGTTATAACCTGAGAAACCATCTAAGAAAGACATGACTCTAGCCCCTGAAACTTTTTCCAGCAAATGTTCCATCTTGGGCAGGGGGTAGTTGTCTTTCATGGAGCACATGTTCAGATTTCTGAAGCCAACACAAAGCCTGATTTCTCCATTCTTCTTTCTTACTACCACCAAGTTAGCTATCCATTTTAAATACCTTATTGTTATAGACATATTTGGGCACTGCAACCCCAATCACATATGTCCATAAACCAAGGGATTCTAATACCTTAAAAGTGTTATTTCATACCCTAAAGGAACAAGGTCAGCTAATTACATCATTTCCCATAATTTCTCCCTGAAAAACTACTCAGAATTGGTCCAAACTGGACCATCTCACCTGCTCCATGGTCAGGGTGCGATGCATCTCACCTATTACAGTGCAATGCATACTAAAAAGCCCTTCTGTAGGGTGCAATGAGTGAGAGCTGACAAATGGCAGAAGCAGTTGGCTAGGTGGAAACCTAGAGAATCTTCTAGAAACTGCTTATTTGACACTTTCCTCTTTGAATTCGCCCAGGGATGAGTAAGAGATCATGAAATATCCAAGTGGAACCAAGAACTATCAGAGAAATGACACTAATCAAAATCCTAGAAGCTGAATCACCCACCTGTAAATATCTATATATGGATCCCTCATCCTAGAGTTCTAGAGGCCGGAATTTTGTATTTTGTAAGGAAGCGTTGTTGGTTTCTTTGTGAAAAATCATAATGTTGGGTGATCTAGCTCTTAATGAGGTGAAGAGGGCTTTCATGCTGGGAGGATGGCGCTGGATCAGACCACTGGGTTGTAATCCTCTCTTCTACTACTTCTATCAATAAATCTATTTGAGTTTTCCTCCATATTCTTGTATATTTCTGAATCTTGTATTGATATATGCATTTGTATGGTTAATATACATCTGATCCTATATTGTTTATGGTTATAGATCTCTATGTTTTGATGGTATTATTCTGCTTTGACTCTACATGTGTTCTTTGAAGCGGGAGAAGTAAGGAAGGAGTGGTGAAGCTCTGTCAAAGGAGGGAGGAAACAAGCAAGGAACCAAGCAAAAGACTGAGTTTGGTACTCTCTGCTTCTCTCTCATCTATCTCTCATAAAGGAAAACACAACTTCAGTTTGTTTGTTTCTAAGATAGCTACCCATCTTAGTGGGACTAGTAGCTCTAAATGGACACTAGCTTTCCCAATAAAAAATGGTGACTCTATTGGGGAGTGAATAGTTTGATTGTTAGTCACTGTTGTTTGCTTTATAGACTACAGACGGAGCCAAAAGTTAAGCCAGCTAGCCTTCAAACTGCTTTTGCTATGCAACTACGAAGTAGATCAACGCTGCTTCAGTCAATCTCCGGGTTAGTTTATGAACTGAACATCTGACTTGCAAACATCCTAAGTGCCCTGGTGGTAGCTCAAGTAACCTCATTAGATCAGCCCCTATGCTTTCTGTTTACTGCCTATCATTAGCTCAGCTTAAATCCCTAAACTAAGCTGCAAACTATGAGAAAAAACCAAGACCAGTCTCACCCCTGGACCATCGCATTGTCTCTCATTGGCAACTTGGACGCATTGCACCTCCCGTATGTTGTAGGTGAGATGCATCTCTATTTCCCTGTGCTACAAGTGCGATGATTGAGTGAGACTGTTTCTACCTCCTGATTTTGGTTTTTTTTCTTCATTGTCTTCAGCTTTATTTAGTAGTTTTGTTGTCTATGATCAGTATATCACTATTGAAACTCTCTTCCTCTGCATTATTCAGCCTCCATTGATAAAGAATTGTGAATGTTTTTATGCCTTTTTCATCATTTGTAGTTCTCCTTTGCAGACAATAACTTAATCGACTAGTCGTCTTTTGATTTAAAAGTGTCGCAAGTGTCATTTTCAGTCAAAGAAAAGAGTGTCATAAAGTCTTCCTCTTTTAGATAGTCGATTACACTTTTGCCTTTTTTTTTTTTTTTGAATCATCAATTCTTTGAAGTGTTGACAACAGTTTTCAAATCGAAATTGAAATCGTCGTCTTAATCTTCCTTTTGTTTTTGAAAAGAAATTGTTGAAGTGTCGCATTGAGAAAAGATAGTTCGGATCTGTACTTAGTTTTCTTTTTGTCATTCTCACATTAAGGAAACTGAAAAACAAATACATGCGCATTTGCATTTAGACTACATGCATAAATTGATTTAGGACAGTGCATCTTAGTGTGTGCTCTCTGCTCTATGTTGGAATAATTTTACTTCTCTTTCCTTAGTAGCTAGGATTTTCATTGCAAAAATAAAGTAAACGACTGTTTATCATCTTAGATTGCATATTTCGGAATTGTATATCTACACCACACAATGAACCTTAAAGGAAAACTTCTTTAGAAAGATCAACTGTAAAATAAACCTCAATGAACATAAAAACGCTTTGGAACCTAACGCACGACATTTAGAAGTCTAGGCTAGAGGCATATTCCGGCATTGTAAAGCTTGGTAACTATCGTTTTCATCATAGGTTGGGTGATTCCTCCTCTTTGATATGACAAGTGCTAGTATAGACTTGTGCTCCCACATACCACCGAGTATATATTGGGAGACCACAATAGGCTATACCCTTTATCCTTAGGAAGCCATGTCTGCCACCCTATCAATCGCAATGCACTGAACACAACATTCAGGAAGATTGACTTCCGTACCTTAAAAAGTATTCTGCAATTTTGCGATTGGTTTGGTAAACCCTCTTACTAGATTTTAGAGTAGTCACTTTCATTTCTTTTTAGACTCCTTAAAATAAAAGGTCCATCTGAGCACTTGTCACTTCAAGCTCATTAAAAATCAAAGGCGACTAGAGTCATCTTTAGCTTTTTCTCGACTCTTAAAAATTGAAAAAGAAAGTTGTGTCAAAGCGTCATAAAATTTATTTTAATCGGAATAACATCACTGTTCCCTCATTGGTCTTAGGTTGAGAAAATGAATTCCACCAATCAAGTATTTCCCCTTGCGGGGAATCCTAGTCCCTTCTCCTCTTGGGGATATGTTGGTGCACCTCATATGGCTACATTGTCCCTTCCAAGACTTACAATTGGCCTACCAGTATGGCTTTTCTCAACCTCTATCATTAAAAACACTGTGATTCCTGAGCAATCAAATCAGCAACCAAATGATACTAGAGTTACTCCCCAACCTTCTACTTCGATTGTTTCTCCCTCTCCTTCTTCCTCTTCGCTTGGTGAAGCTAGTAAAACTAAAAACCAAGTAACTGAGAAGAAGAAGAAAGGGAAGGAGAAGAAGAAGAAGAAGCCAACAACAAAAAGGGGCATCCATGCATCATCTGATGAAAATCCACACACTGCACCATCTAAACCTAAATCTCTATGTGCCATTTGAAAAGGAGACCACTATCATCAAGATTGTCCTTGCATCCCACGGATCTTAAGGGATTGGTCTCCCCGCTTGCACAATCTGGTGTCCTCAACCTCTAACGATGATGTTGAAAGTAAACCGTCAACTAGTGAAAATGAAGTTAATGGACAAAAAGGAAGATCTAAATTTCCTTGTAAAATATGTGAAGGTGATCATGCCCTCCATTGTTGTCCCTTCCTGGATGAAGCTAAAAGAGTCTTGGATAACCATCCTGCTTCACTGCTACGACTTCCTCCTGGATACAAGAAACTTTTCCGAGATCATCACTAGCTAAAAATACGACTGGCACACCTTTGTTGTCAGTCAAAGATTCTATCATTGAAGATAAACCCTCTAAGTCCACACAAGACCAAAGTCAACAAGTCGAGACGACAGTCAGCTCAGTCTTGTCTTCAAAAGATCTACCTTCAGATGATACAGTCACCAAAGAGAATGAGAACGACACTGTTCAAATTCTTTTTGTTAACACAGAATCTGATGAACCTAGGGGAAATCTACCTGTTCTTTTACCGCAGGAAGGCAGTTCATCAGAGATTCATCCAGCCATCTATTCGATCCCTCCTCCAAGCAATCTAATTGCTTCCTTCAATTGGAATCTACTAGGGAGACCCCGCCTACCATCTAATGTACCATTCTGAATCACAGTACAAGCTTACTGAATGATCATGGTTGGTACTATCATAGATGGAGGGGCTTCCATGAGTATCCTTTCCTCCACTACTTGGAAAGAACTTGGTTTTCCATCACTTCTGCTTGAGATTTGAAATCTGTCAGGCTTCAACAAAGGAACCAGTCAACTGTTATGGATCCTTCCAAGTTTGCGTATAACTTTGAGAAGGAAAATAGTTTATCTGACCATGATGGTAGTCCAAGGGCCATTAGATTACAATCTACTCCTTGGGTGTGACTACATTTATATCATGGGAGCTATTGTTTCCTCACTCTTTCGAGTGATGTGTTTCCCACATGAAGGCAGAGTGGTCCAGCTCGTAGAGCATCTTTTATTCCCTGATTCAAACACAGCTACTAGTCAAGTGCCATCCCTACCTAGTATTTTTGCATAAGGAATGTCTCATCAATATATAGTCCATCCACCTAATTAGCATGAGTGATTCGATGAATGTGACTAAACCCAAGGGGCATGCGCCCTATTCTGCTTTGGCAGGAAAACCCTAGATATAAGGTAGGTTTCCGCGTAGGATATATGACTAGTCTGCACACTCGTCCATTTAGGAAAATGGGTTTAGACTGGAATAAGATTCCCTCATCAAAATGTTATGTGATTGGAACTGACACCATTCACCTTTGTCTATTTCGATGGACGGAGCCAAGGAAGTGTTTTTTCTGTAAATGCAGATGGAACAGTCTTGATAAGGCGATAACTTCCGTATGGTAACCTGGAAACTCGACCTCTCTTTATACCTGGGGGCATGCAAGCCTTTTGCATACAAGTGAAAAGCGACCTTTTATTTTCATAGTTTGTAGGCTCTCAACCCTTCAACCTCATAGGTAGGTCATTCCTAGCTTGCGTAAAAAAGGCCCTGGAGCAAAGTTATGCATGGGGAAAAATCCCTAAAAAATGAACCTATTGATGAGAAATTTCCTTACTATACGACTAGCATGAGCAATGTTTTCGCAAATTTCAAGCTCACTAAAAAATAAACCTGGTTATGAGCATATGTTCCCCCAAAGTTCAAGCTCATTAAAAAATGAACCTACCATTACTAAATAACCTTTGTGGTCACATTACTATCAGCTTTTGAGCCTTGGTCGTGTTCTTACCATCACCTCCACTTTTTAGCCGATCATTTGCCTTCACTTGATTATTTACCCTTTTGAGGAACAACTGCGACGAGTGATGCAATTAGCCATCTTCTTTACACTGTCGTGATTGAAAAGCTCCAAACCTTGCCTGGAACCAGCTGCTACCCGAAAATATCACTCGTTCCTCAAAGACGAGTCTCTTTCAAGCTCTTTTTAGACTCGTATAATGTATAAAGATTTCCGAGCAATTGGCCTCTCCAGCTCATTAAAGTGATTGGAAGTGCCATCCCTCTTGTATTTTAATATTTTTGGACTTGAGGGATCATTACATGAAAAGATAAAGCGCTTGTATTTTTTAGCTCGTTAAAGTGATCAAAAAAGTCATCCCTTTCGTATTATTTTATACTTTTTAGGACTTAAGGGATTATACTATGAAAAAGGATTAATGGATTTTCCTTTCCACCTCTTTTCAAACTCTCTAAATTGAAAAGGTCTGAGTTATCTTTGTCATTAAACTCATTAAAATGATAGTGACAAACTTCTCCATTATAGACAAGAGAGAGTTTCACTGTCACTAGGCTCGCTAAAACATAGTGACAAGTTTGCTCGAAGGGAAAATTATAGAACAAGCATATGTTATCCTCCTCAAGCTTGACAAAAATTAAAAGGTACTGGTCAGTAATGACTGGGGAAAAATGGGAAGAAAAATTGAATAATTTCATTGGTAGCAGGTCGCTCTTAAACATGACACTTTCATTCCATCACCATGATTGAGTTGGGTTGGGTTATTCCATTCACTGGTCACATCACCATTGGTCTTTCGTTCAATCCATTGTTGGGTTTTATGCTACCAATCCATTGTCAAGTGTCACCTGATATTTTCAAGGGAAATTGCTCAGAGACTTCACCAACCCAGCTTATGCCTCATTCCCTACAATACCTTCATGCTCCATTCTTTCATGACCGCCACCCAAAACTTGGTATCATCACATCGTTTTCACCTCCACAAAATCATTTGCTTCATTTCCTGTCGTAGATGTGCGATTCATTAAGGCCCTCATACGAAGAGTCACTTCTTATCGACATCAGCTCATTATCCAAGAAGTTGACTTAGGAACAACCCTTTCAGTACTTTGAAGCTTGCATGCCTCAATGGCAAGTTTCTCACTTTCGGAGACAGGTTTACATCAATGCCCTTCGACCGAGAGATTTTACGTGGTGTTTGACGCCAAGTCCTTTTTCACACCACGTGAATTTTACTGTAGTACCTTGAGGGTCGTTTTCATTATTGGTGATTCCTCTTGCGCCTATTAACAACTTACATCATTGGCTGGTAATTAGGCAATGTCTTTCCATGTTTGACTCCAGAACATTTTTCACATGGATCGACTTGTACTCCGAGTGAAGATTGAATGAGTTTTGAAGACCGCGGATCTAGTTTCATCCATCCAGGCTACGATATATTCAGGAATATAAAGACATCAAGTGTACATCATTGCCGAACATATGATCATCCAAATCAAAGGATGATGAGTCCGTATCATCAGTCTGCCACACAGACGATCGTCTGTCCTATGTACATGAAAATGAATTTATAAAGATGAGCATGGGCATGCCCGCCTCAGCTAGATCATGAAAAGATGTTGTCAAAATAATGTATTGTATTTTATCTTATTACAGGTCACCTCCCAGCTCGAAAAAACTTCGGATCCTCATAGTAAAGCATTTCACCTGACATCAGAAAGATTAACGACCTCATGCTTTAGGGGGAAATTGTTATAGAAATTTTTGGGCACTTCAACCCCAATCATAAATGTCCATAAACTGAGGGCTCCCAAGTCCCTAAAAGTGTTGCTTCACTGCCTAAAGGAACAAGGTTAGCTGATTACATCATCTCCCAGAAGTTCTCCATTGAAAAACTGCTCATAAATGGTCAAAACTGGACCATACTGAAAACCCAATGCAGAGGGTGCGATGCATATCACCTTCCCAGTGTATGGGGTGCGATGCATACTGAATTGCTCCTCTGTAGGGTGTGATGGTCGGGAATGGACAAATGGCAGGGACAAAATGCGAGGTGGAAGATCGTGGAATCTTCTAGAAGCTTCCCCTCTGACACTTGTCTCTCTGTTTTTTACCAGGGATGAGTAAGAGATCTTCATTCTCCAAGTGGAAGCAGGAACTATCAGAGAAAAGCCACTAATCAAGATCCCAGAAGATGACTCACCTCCCAATAATCATCTATATATGGATCCCTCATCACAGAGATCGAGGGGCTGGAATTTTGTATCTTATAGAGAAGTGCTGTTGGTTTTCTAGTGTACATTCATAGTGTTGGGTGATCTAAGCTTTGCTTGAGGTGAAGAAGGGCTTTCTAGCTGGAGGATGATGCTGGGTCAGAACATATGGTTGTAATCCTCTTGCTA